>KV744870.1:39335-110389 GCA_001692735.1 Lepidopterella palustris CBS 459.81
GTAGAGAGAGTGGTAGAGAGAGTGGTAGAGAGAGTGGTAGAGAGAGTGGTAGAGAGAGTGGTAGAGAGAGTGGTAGAGAGAGTGGTAGAGAGAGTAGTAGAAAGAGTGGTAGAGAGAGTGGTAGAGAGAGTAGTAGAAAGAGTGGTAGAGAATGTAGTACACGCTCTACTGCACGCTCTGCTCGCTCTGCCACTCTCTTTAGCACTCTCTCTAGTAGAGCAAGCAGCAGAGTAAACCCAATTATAATATCCATTATAATATATAGAGTGGAAGACAGGCTTTTCAATGGAGGTACTGGCAAGTAGAATAGAGTTATAGAAAGGGTCGATATCCGTTAAACTGATGGTTGACACAAAATATTGGCCTGTGCGAGATTACCAAAATCATCACCAGCATCATTTGAGGCTAAAAATACATAAAACAAAGCCTATACAAGCTTATTTCTTGGTGTTTGATTAATCTATGTGGCTCTGCTAGCAGGGACCTGTCTTGTAAAGCGGAATTCTACATGCTGAACACGCGATAGGATTGGTGTTGAAGGCTGAGAGGTGAAGGTGTGCTCTGCGATCCGTTCCAACGTTCTAAATCCCCCCGCATTTTTCTCGGCACCCTTGTCTCGAGTCAGTTATCCCGCTAATTATTGGCAACTTCGTCCACGCTTTGGCTCTCCCTTAATTGTGCAAACGTCTTAAAACCAACCGTTATCGTAAACCGCAGAGGCAAGGCGTAACTAGAGTAAAGTAGCAGTGCCAATCATAATTCAACCAACTCCGTATTAAGACTTGCTTCATTTCCCTTCCGTCTGGGACTGGCCTCCATGTCTCCTACTGCCGCCACTCTGCATCAGGACCATTGCTGGAGGTTAGACCATTCGCGATATAGCCTCAACTCAAAAGGATCAGCCATCTGTGAGCGGGTGAGCCACCTCCAGGATGTTCGATCTAGCTACGGGTCTCGGATCGACCATGCCTGCAAGCGATTCTCTTCTCATTGCAGATATAATGTCCACTTCCACATCCGCCCGCATCGTTTACTTCGTGCTCATCCATCAAAACAATTCCTCCGCCGTGGCAGGAATAAGTGAGAAGCCTGCATCACCATGGCAGTTTCAAACGTCGCACCCGGCCCAGATGTAAGCTGTGCACCCAAAATGCTAGCAAGCACAGGGTCCCTCTACATCTTCTCCATGCTCCTTTACGGAATACGGATGTATACTCGACTGCGACCAGCACCACACCTCGGATGGGACGACTACACAATCACCCTAGCCCTCGTAAATCCCCCTCCCTAACCACCTCCAACATCACCCATCCTAACAAAACTCATCCATCACAGGCCTTATCAACCACAGAATCGGCCCTCCTAGCCGGCACAACATCTACGTCTCCCCAACCTCACAGAAGACCGCTCAACACCTTCTCTTCGCGAGCGAAATCCTCTGGGTCTTCTCCATGATGTTTATTAAAACTAGCATTGCATGCATGCTCCTCCGTATCAAACGCAGCACGCCCTGGCTCGTGTTTCTCTACACCATGATCGCTATGCAAATCGCATCCTGCCTCGCGTCGTTCTTCCTCTTGATGCTGCACTGCGTGCCGTTAAGCGCTGTATGGGATCCTGAGACGCCGGGCGCAAAATGTGCGAAGTTGGAGGCTGCGTATGCGAGCATTTATGTTAGTTCTGGGATCGGCATAGCGACGGATATTATATTTGCGCTGCTTCCAATCTCATTCATCCGCAAGATGCAGAGGCCGCTGAGGGAGAAACTCGTGCTCTCTGCGCTCATGGCGCTCGGACTCTTCGCCGCGGCCGCGTCGGTGGTCAAGACTACGCTTGTGAAACATTACGGCTCGACCGGCGATGCTTTGTGGGACTCTGTTGATTTGAACATCTGGAGTACACTGGAGGTGCAAACGGGGATTATTGCGGCATGCATACCGTGCTTGAAGTCGCCATTTGAAAGAGTTTTGGATCGGCTGGGCTTGATTTCGAAGAAAGGGCTGAGCGGGTATAGTGGACGCGAGGGATATTTGCAGTATGATGATGGGAGGACACATAAACTCTCTGGCATCACAAGATCCTCAAATCCCGAGAATAGGAGCAATAGTATGGGTGCGCATAGCGAGGAGAATATTTTATCGCCGGTGGAGTTGGAAGGGAATAGCACGCCCAGGCACGTGGCCAATGGGCGTATTGTTAAGACCGCAGAGCTGCGTTTTGTGGAGGGGGCGGAGGGGGCCGGTGAGGGCCGGTGAGGATGAGGTGCGGAAGGCAAATGGGGAGAGGAGTTCGCCGTATGGGAGGCCGAGGAGGATGGTGTAAGGTTGAGTTACTGACGGTGACGATTGTGAGGGGTTGGGATTAGATGTGATGAGTTGGATGTTGGTTCAGCGTAGTGCCCGCAATGTATTGATAACTTGCACTGGATTTTTGGTTGGCGCATCGAGAATTAGCCATATACCATTTCGGTCCTACTGCTACGTCAACAGCTCTCCTTATGCTAGTTGAATTCAGGGCCTTGACGTAAAGGATGAGATCTCGGAGCTTTTAAAGGTTAAATTTGTGGGTCCAGAATCAGGCTAAAATATCAAAAACCCTAGCCCAGACCCCAGAATTTCAGTATCACACCATCCTTGAATCTGCATCCGAGAGAAGTTGGCCTCATACTCGAACTCAATTTCATCACTGCTGTGGCGGAAAGTACCTGCATGAACATAAGCAAAGGAGTTCGGCCGATCCATGTCCTTGGTACCTACTCCCCACGCTGAACCCCTAGGCTAATCACCCTTCCACTACAACGACATGAGAACCTGCCGTGCTATTCCCGCATCTGGCTGGGGCCGTAGCGGACAGGTACCATTTAACCGACCTCTCGATGCCCTCGCGCACGCTGATCCGGGGAACATAACCCAACCTCTGCTTCGCCCTCATGATATTAAAGGTTTGGATAAGGGTACTATACTTGAGTATCGAGCGCGTGATTCTTGGCTCCTTGCATCCAAATGTGAAGAGCCAGAACATTGCATTCCAAGAGAATCACAAAGGGCGCCACAACCCACAGCGGCAAGACCCTGATCTCCGAGTTTCTTGACCGAATACCCAGCCTTCTCCCCTGTACCGCGCGTAAGGTCCCAGAACGGCCAGGGATCGTCGTTCGTTATGACGAAGGTTTCGCTGTCGATTTCTCGTCCTCCGGGCGGCCGCGTGCATCATCTGCAGTCTCAAAAGGTTTCAGGAGTGGCTTCGCGGCCAGAATATGCGCTTTTAACCCGTATTTACGACGTACGTCCAGTCTTATAGATTCGTGTTGTTTCCGATTTGGAATTCCCTGCTTCCGCGCTTCGCGTTCTCGATTATGGAAACGACGACGACCATGTCGCCCTCGCCGTACATGCCTGCTGGGCGGATCACTGTGGTTAGGAAGCCGTTGTTGCTGTTCACCGCGAGGGCCATCTCCTCTACGATGGCCTTGGCGTGTAAATATCCCTCCTTCTATTCGGGCATGTGGATTAGTGGCATAGTTTCTTCAGCGCGGATGAGGTCGCTGTGGTAGTTATGCACGACGGACGAGCTGGGTATATAGACGAAAGTTCCAGAGAGTCCGAACTCGCAGGTGCAAAATTCTATGAGTTACTTGACGACGCGGCGACCGAGCAAACCGCATCCACCAATCACGAGCACAGGTCCTATATTAGGATTGGGTTGGATGCTGTGGTGCGCCAACGTGAACTGGTAATGGATCAGTCGGATGAGCTGCAGAAGGTGTTGAATGAGTGAGTTGTTATAGTAGAAGTGATGATCTGGAAGGTGAGGTTGAGAGTGGAGGCGAGGTAGGAACACCGTGCTGAGCTGTACACTGAATAGAGCATGTAGCAATTTGCATCCAAACCAATGTCCCAAGATGTCCAGAAAATCGAATGTCATCGACTTCGTGAAGGACAGTGACCCTTGGACCAAACAGTCGAATGAATCACCGCCAGAGCCATGGGAGCTGCCCCCCTTTACTCCCCTTCCAATGGTGGGGTGGACGAATGGGCATGCAGCAGTGCATCCAATAGAGGAAGAGGCCGCGCCTTTGGGCAAGCCTAGGAAGTGGAAGCCGGTGTCAAGGCAGGATATACACGGCAGGGCCTTGTGGGAGCGAACACCTAGCCAAGCTCAACTCCACAGAGTAGCCTATATATAGATATAGCTACACAGGAATCACAAATTTGAATAACCTCATGTTGCTGCAGTTCTCATCACAAGTGCAGGGATTAGAGCCTTCTATTGGCCAGTGCCCTTATCGATAACGTAGAGCTAAAGACGACGTACAGTAATAAGGGATATTGCATAAACGCAAGGCCTTGATATCTCCCGCTGCGAATTAAAGGCGTTATTCGATATAAGACTGAAATCTCCAGAAATTCTTAAACTAATTTCGCCCATACAATAGATGCCTTTACAACCCAGATTCAATGCCTATTTTTTGCACCTATTGTTTGCGCCTGTTTTTATACCTGTCCCTGCAGCTTATTACAGTACCTTTGAAACGCACCTAACTCACCTGCGTTTCTTACAGGCCCTTGTTGTGGCATAAGGCGTAAGAATTGGGGGTTCCTGACGCCGAATTGAGCGCATGTTTGACGTGCGCCCAAGTCCCCCAGAAGCCCTCCAACCAACGTCGCCTATATAAGAAGGCTTCTTAGCTCCATCTTGTTTTGCAAGACATTTTCACAGCCGCTATAGCACATGAGCCTGCACAAGTGAGACTAGAAGTTAGACAGGTCGGCGGGCCCTTGAAGCATGTAGTCAACGAGGAATGTTGCATTGATCGGGATCGAAGAAACCTGCCCAAGCGGGTCGACCGCCTCCCTGCTCGCGCAGGTCAAACAGCCACCACAAGCTATTCCATGCCAGGACGGGTTTCCGCGCTCTCCTGATCTGCTCGTTCGACTACTTTCTTACAACGTCGACCGTGTTCTTAAAGGCGGTAATACACAACATTATAAATTCGCGAGCCTCCCTGGACCCTCTATGAAATAGAGATATTGAAATATATATATCTATGAAAACATGGACCTCTACATAAAAGCCAACTACTTACTCCAAGGTCTTTAAGGTCGTGGGTGGGGTTAGAGGCCGATATAACAATCATTATCCAAGTTAAGCCTTAGGATAGTTACAATTCCTGAACGAGACCCTATCACAACTCTGTTGCTATGCACGGCTAGTGTCTCAACTCGACGATTTTCTGGGAGCAAAACTACTCCCTTTTGACAACATGTTATCCAGCGGTCGTCAGCGTTTAGTCTCTGAAGCTGACCGTCGCTCGAGAACGCTACTGACGTGACCGAGTCCGAATGGCCTTCGAGCGTCTGCAGCAGCGATCCTGACCCTGCGTCCCATACCCGCACGGTCTTGTCGCCGGATCCGGACACGATCTTCTGACCGTCGCTCGAGAACGCTACTGACGTGACCCAGTCCGAATGGCCTTCGAGCGTCTGCAGCAGCGATCCTGACCCTGCGTCCCATACCCGCACGGTCTTGTCGTCGGATCCGGACACGATCTTCTGACCGTCGCTCGAGAACGCTACTGACGTGACCCAGCCCAAATGGCCTTCGAGCGTCTGCAGCAGCGAGCTCCAGTTTTCTGGGACTAATGGCTTGACTTTGATCCACGATGGAACTTGGTTTTCGAAAAGTTCCCGGACCTTGCTCTTAGATGGACTAAATATGAGAGCCGCACAATACGCCTGAAGTGGCGCCTGCTCGATGGTAGAACGATTTGTCATACTAAACCGGTATGCATCATATACTAAGTCGACCAGTGCTTTGTAGGGAGAAGTCTAAACTAACGTTAGCAAGTACGCGCATTACGAAAAAGATATTTACTTGGACTAGAATCAGTAGAGCCGATAGCATATAAATGCTTTCCTGCATTTTCCCTAGTAGGCTAAGCGCTTCAAACCAGCGAAGGAGGTATTGCTTGAGGAATTTATAAACTGTCTCAAGAAGAGGAGGGCTAAGGTCGCTCTCTTGAAAGTGATAGACCCAGTAAGAGCAAGCATATTGCAGCTCTGCAGGAATGCACTGCTCAATCTTGCTTCGATCAACTTCATTTGTGTGAATTCCTGGTAATCTCAGATTGCAGATATCTTTTCGCAGACTCTTAGACATGGTCTTAAGGCAGTTATTTGTCAAATCTGTATGTGCTTTTTTGCCGTTAACCCAGAACTGAGGGTCAGTACATCTTTTTGGATTGAGAAGGAAGTCGCGGAAGGATGGGTGAAGTAGCTGAGGAGCGACTTCTGTAAGGTTCGACACGTCCAAAACCGATCCGAGCGGATGCAATGTGATCTTCATTTCCTCCTCCTCCTCCTCCTCGTCGTCGTCGTCATCGTCGTAGTCTCCTTCTCCTGTTTGAAGCAGAAGAGACAAGTTTCTTATGCATAATGGCTTAAATAAGATGACAATGCATCCCACGATTTTCCGGAACCTTTCCAGAACCATTGGCTGATCGTATGATTGGCATCCACCCAGAACTGATTGCCTCAAAACCTGCATATACATCTCATCAAGCTCGGCCGTGTGTGAGTTAAGACTAGGATTGTCCTTTAGAAGTAGTGACAGTTGCTTCTTCGGACGAAAATTTCTGTCCCTTATGAACCGGCATGCAGTTGCAGCATAGATGAACAGCCCATTGGCTTTCTGCACAAGCTTCTCCAAGTCTTTGCTTTTGGGCCAATCTGGGGAAAGGCCACGCTCTTTACTGACTAGTCCGAGTTCATGCTTCAGAAAGGCCGAAATATCCCGCTCTGTTTCGTCCTGAAACACGCTGTGAAGGGCTATATCACGATGTGCCGAACCGTCCATGGATCCGAATCCAAGGTTAATTGGCTGCTCTGGCCTGCTTGTAACGAAAATTCGTAGCTTAACGTTGCCAGCCTGTTTTGATTCTGCAAAAAGCTGAAGGATTAATCGAACATCGTCCTGATTGTCGCATTCGTCTAGCGCGTCGATAACAAAGATAATAACCAATGGAGCAGAAGTGCTCGTTTCGATTTGGGACAACGGGTCGATTATAAAATACTTCCACAGATCTCGTTTTTGATCGAGACCAGGATGATCAACTATGGCTTTGCAAATGCGTTCGGCGATACCAGGTCTGTAACGGGAAAGCTGGAATGCGAGGGTCGGTACAAACTTTGAGGCATTTCCAAGATCACCACCGCCTTTGGAAAAGAAGAAGCTGGCTCCAAGTTGCCCTTCTTCCGAGAAGTGGCGCGCTACAGTACGAGCGATAGTAGATTTGCCTGTTCCTGCCATTCCTCTGAGCCAGAAGATGTGTTTACCGCGAGGATCGGCGCTCCACTCGTAAATCAAGTTAAGGATACTAGTCCGCGTATTCGGTAGACATAGTCGCTCATGCTCAAACCTTCCAGAATTGAATGCGGCGCCTTCAGCGCAATGCAGCTTATCCAGATATCTTTCCTGTTCAGCAAGTCTCTGGTTCTTCTCGATAGACTGGAAATATAATGAGTATAGCATAGTAAAGGGCTAAGAAGGTGCCTTTCCTCAATTTTTTCTCGTAATCTAATCTGCAAATCCAGCGATTCTGATATTTTGTTATCAATCACCTTCATCGTATAACCATCAATCTCACGCAGATCTTTGATTATACTCTGTTCAAACCCCTTCACCTCTGCGAGCATAGCTTTCCAGTCATCAGCGAGCACAACATCTCTGAAGTAACGAGATAGTGTACGGCGTGAGCATTGGCAGGCAAGTCGAATTTGATATTCTAGTATTTGAGAATATAGCTTAACGGTCTTGGTTTCGAATGCGACTTTGCCAAGACGTTGCACTTCAGATTCGCTAGTATAGAATGTGTTAGTTTCAATTGATAATAAAGTATGTAAGAAAATTAACTAGAGGTCACCGGAGTCTATGATACCTGCTTATGGAGCTTGGATCATGTCTCGATATTGAGATGTGGTTCACATCCCTTCTCAGGTGAATTCCAAAAGTCAGGTTTATTAGACCTCAGTGCCTTAGGGTAAAATACCTTTGCGCCGATATTGGATGTGGATATACGTTTCCCTCTCTATAAGTGATCTCCATGACCCGAAACCGGAGGAGGAGATCGGAAATGTATTCAAGACCATCAATAGCGGCAATGTCCTGTATAGCTGGATTTAAAAGTAACTATAGAGCCCGTTCAGTAGATGAAGTTAGGATAGGATAATTACTGACTAGACTTACCGGGAGTAGGACCGAGACTCCAGCCCATGCGAATGCGGCGTGTGGTTCTAAACTAGCCGCAGTAGTGATGAATTCTTTGGCAGCAATAATCGCAGAAATAATTTTGTCGACTTTCTCTTTAACAATATATTTCTTTTCACCTATGGGGATCTTGAGACGAGCTTCTTCTACGGCTTGGCGTTTGACATCGACGAGTTTTTCGAGCTGCAGTTCCCGTTCCCTACCTTTGATAGGTATTACCGGTATTTTAGTAGATGTTTTACTACCGAAACTATCTATAGACGCAATTACACTATTAGTTTAATGCATATTAAAATTAGGCAGGGCTAAAGAGACTAGACAAGATTCTAAGAATACTGGAACCAAAGCCGCCACAATGGCTAAGCTTAAAAGGAGCATGAGGTTGACTATCTTAAAGTAATAGTACCTAATCGGACAGTAGATAGCCTGGTTTAAAAGGCGGAACTTAGACTAATCCTGTGTAAACGTACCTGGCTGAACGGAGTCCTGCAAGACCCGTTGGTTTTGTAAAAACGCATCATAAGCTTCTATAAGCTTCTTCTTGTCCTTATCGTTTCGAAGCATATAATAGGCTTCTTCCCAAAGATCTTTTGGGCTTAAGTTTTCTGCTTCTGCAGACGAAACTGTTGGATCATCCTTTGACTCTACAATGTTGCTGGTCGACTTCAATTCGGATCTAAAGGGCCCATCTGCTGGCTTTTGCATTCAAGCAAGAAGCGTCAGTATCTCAGACAAGTTGCAGGTTCATACCTGTTGCTTACCGCGCTAGCAGTCTCGTCTGCAGCTTTTCTAGACCTTTGCCGAGGGAGAAGGGGATTTCTTCCACTTGGAGGGAGCATTTCCGCAACAAGGAAATGAGAGTCTGAGCTTTACGGTCGAGTAGGTCTCTCAGTGTGGCCTTCGGAGTTTGGCGGTAATGTTTTAAGGGTGGGCTCGGTACCTAGCCGCATTTGTTGCCTCAATTTTGTGCTTCCCAAAATTGAGCGAACTAGAGTAGCGTGACTACGCAAAAGCTTAGAATAAGGCCTTAAGGAGTGGTTCCCATACACAGCTTGGAGTGAAAGCGAACGCCTTCGCTGTTCGGACTAAAGACAAAAGGAGGGTAACAAAGTAGAAGGTAATAAAACGAGCTGGGAGCTGCCCTGAACGACGATGAGAATCAACAGGTTGACCTCCCTCAGCTAGCCAGGACCTGTCGCTTAAGAGCTTTAGACGTGGCTGCTGGTGGTTCGCCAGACCCTTTACCAACGTGCCTGGCACCCTCGCTTAAGTCTTGGCCTTCGTGCAAGTTCTGCTTAAATCAGCGGACCAACCCAACCAAAGCCAGTTGCCAGTGTCCATCTAATAAGAGAGTTTGTCGAGATTCCCGCACAAACGTCAGCCACTACCACTTTCTGGGACCTCCCTGCCGTCCAAGTCTCCATTAGTCCTCTTAGTTCAATCTCTCTTTAAAGACGCCGTACGATTGGATCTAATATTGTTACAGCTACAAAGAGGATGTGAATGGAAGGTGCAACTGTAATACCCATTCTTCCCGCTGGGGTTCAACGTATCACCGCTGGTGGTTCAACAAGTTACGTTGGCATCATCGACCAGGACACCTATTTAAAGCATCTATATACGGAAGACAGTCAGTATGGGCTTATGGTAGAGGCTACAATGCTTAGAACACTTGGCTTTTATCCACGGATTATCGAGTTGAGAGGGTAGGATAAAGACGGTGTACGGTTGGAATACGCACAGTATGTTCGTCAATATAAGAATCCAAGCATTACACCATTCGACCATCTGGACAATACCCAACCAACCGTTGGATACGCTGCGTTGAACAATTTATATACCCTAACAGCCTAGGCGAGCAGCTAGAGAAGTTTACGGGGCTAGCGCCACTTCAAGGCAGGTTCAGATGGACACGACAGGCGGCAGGAGAAGTTGTATGCATATACATGAAGGATGTTCGTCATTGCGATATTTGGTTAGGAAACCTACTTCTCTAAGGCAATTTCGACATCAAGCTATGCGGCTTCCAAGGAATTTATTAAACTGCTGACGGAAAGATCCTTCACAGTTTTGCGGGTGAATGTATTAAGTATTCTCACCCCTGCCTAGATCTATTGCATGCGGGTCAGAAGACTGATCTTTTTGCTCTGGACACAGCGATCTATCACATCATGCATGGTCACGATCCATATCCAGAACCCCATAGCCAGCGAGAAGGGGACAAGATCATCAGTCACTATCGAGCGGGTCAATCTCCAAAAGACCTAAGTATTGAATCATGTGGAGATGTTGTTACGACTTCCTGGAAACGTGGATACGACTCGGCTGACCAAGCCATCGATACTTTGAAGGGATTAGAAATAGCCACGGAATTATAGGTCATTACACAGGGATATTCGATATTTCATTATCGCCTCGGATCTTTTCTTGTCTTTATCCATGAGAAGAGAAACTATGAATTGGTATCTGGCCGGATGACTATTTCTAAACTGTCCGTACGATATTAGTCGGTGCCCTGGAGGCTGGTTTGCTTCTATTCAGAAGCAATGTAGGTTTGGATGTTACGGAAATTCCTCGTCCGCGTCTTTTTGCCAACCCGATGGCAGATTTGTTTCGAAAACGTCCTCCAAGACACAGCTGCTGCTTAAGCAAACTCTAGTAAACCAGATTCTATGTTGCTGGGCCTGGATGAATTGGGAAAGGAAATATCGAAACAGGAGAGACGACCCGCGATCTCTCCCCTGTATTAATTTGCAGGGTATTGATTTGCAGGGTATTATTTTGCGGGGTGTTAGTTTGCGGGGTATTAATTTTCAAGGCATTAAACGGAGGGATTTTCGGACGGGGCAACTAAACGGCTCCATGTTCGGTATTAGTCCAATGCTTACAAACTTTATTCATTAATATGTCACCCCTCTCTATAGAGTATTTAAAAGAAGGGTCGCCATTGACAGTGACCCTTAATCACACTGGAAGATCTAATTTGTCGCACTTGGCCTTCAAATTCAACTTTAAGATCTCTTCTGCAACATCGGTAAGCATTGCCAACTTCCACTTTTGCACCGTACAAAGCTAAGACCAATCAGCTATACAAGATGCTCACCGAAATGCGTACTGCGCCGGTTGACCAACCCGTTTCCAAGCCGATGCAGGCCATCTTGGTCGCTGGAAGCTATGCGATCTGGCTTGGACTGCTCATATACGCTGCAATACTCGGGAAAAAGGAAAAGACATACTTCTATGCCTTTGTGATATTTGCCGTCGGGGTCGGTGGCATTTTCGAGCCACTCTACGACGAATCGTTGATGCTCTATTTCTACCGACCGGGGATGTGGAAGCTGTACACGTCCTTCGACATCCCACAACCTGTGTGGGTGTACAGCGGCTATGTGACGCTATATGCCTCGGTTGCAGTGTTCCTCACCCGCGATATCCACCATGGCATAACACGCAAACAGTTCTTCAAATATGCCATTGTGGAGCTCCTCTCTTCGTGTGCGTTCGAGATGATCGCCATCAACGGTGGCGTTTATGAATACTGGGGACCGCACGTTTTCCGCATCTTCGAATACCCCATCTGCATAGGCATTCTCGAAATGACGCAGGTCATGTGCTACAGCGTCGCTGCCGCACATTTGCGGTCGCGAGCAGTCGGGGTCTATCCTCTTCTGGGGGTCTTTGTCATCTTCCCAATCACCTTTATGGGAGCCAATCTCGGGGCCGGTGCTCCGTTGATCGTGTCCCTGCATTCGCCGAATCCAACAAACGTTGCTGTTACGTTTGGATCACTGGCGACAATCTTCATGGCGCTGACGACCGTATGGGGTGTCTCCTTCTTTCTTCCGGTGGAGGGACAGATAGCCTTGGATGAGCACGACAGTGGCCCAAAGACGAACTCGACACGCACTTACGAGGACGTGGAAGACGGAAGTCACTAGAATGACAATGACACTTCTCGGAAGAGAGAGGCGAGAGTGTAAAGGTTACGTTCCTTAGAAGCGATTTCCAATACACTGCCTGAACTGTTGTTGTCTACAGGAGACATAAAAACATTTGGTCAAACTAGTGAACGTGTAGGAGGCTAGCAGGCTCAGTGCTCCCATGAATATATATATTTGGAATATGACCCCTTGTATTCAATTCATATTCATAAACGCACCCAAATAATAAACTTTAGATCTTTTTGAAAAGTGATCACTGATATGTTCCTATGCTAGGATTCAGCTTCCCCTTTAACTCCATAAGCAGTGCGTCTTCCTCCGTCGTAAACTTGAGCCCGGGCCTTAGCTTTTGGGACAGCTTGACAGAGTTGACCAGTAAATAGGATTGATAAAGGCCGCGTAGGAGAAATTCGATAATGTACGACCCATTTTCTTGCGCCAGAGGAAGGCCTAGACCAACCATACTTCCGTATGAACATTTTAATGCTACTTTCGAAGGCGGTCCATTAGAGTTAGATGGGGAGTCTGTAAGCGGCAGTTTTCGGGCACAAAGACAGCCATGACTGGGAAGAGCGGGCCGCTTATGGTGGTTGCTTAGGTCGAACCCGTGCACGGATAAAGTGGAGAATGAATAATAGCGATGTTACCCGACATAATGCTTTGCAACACGCTTCGGACCTGAATCACCGCGGGTAGAAGATGTGGACAGTTCCTGTCGCCTCATATACCTACGGCGCTTGCCGCTGCCCCTGTTGTCGGTATCATCGCTGTCATCAGCATCATCTTTTATCGTCCTCGTCACCGCTGTGATTTGTCCCCATTGTCTCCCTCGCTATCATTATTATTACTGTCAGAATTATGGTCATGATTATGGCCATCTTCATCTCCAGCCAAGCTAATGTTAGGATCTTTGAAGATTTGATCACAACCCACCACTGCCAACGTTTTCCTGCGGCAGTTCAATGTCACGAAGAGAGGTAGGCCAAGGGAGAGAAGAGCTAGGAGACTGCGTTGTGGATACCGCTCTCTCTTCGATGTGATCGTCGTCGTTGTCTTGTTCATCGTCGCCGGAATTACAATTAATCTCTTCGTGTGGCAATTGAGAGTGGGCGTTGATGATAGGAGAGCGGGAGGCGAGTCTTGGTGGGAAGATGGCAGCTTCCAGGATCGTAAGCCCTCGCCGTACTTGAAGCTGTCTTTGGCAGATCATCGGAATCATAATCAGCGTTGTTCGGTTGCTTGAGCTGGTCGAGCTTCCGCTTCTTTAGTGTCGACAATTCGCCTTTCGTGTTCGCCTTGCCGTCATTGCTCTCCCTATCGACTGGCGAATTGTCTACGTTCATGTTTGTTAGTTCGGGGTCGCGGTAACCGCAGAGTCTGTAACTCACTAAGACTCTCTGTTTTCTCAGCTCCTGAAGACTCTTGATCGTCAGCTACGTATGCTCCAAATCTTTGCCTGGACTGTGGGGAAGTCGCGGCATCAGGCCTCTCAGTTGGATTATGTGTTTGAATGCCATCCGGCGCCACAAGTTTAGTATAGGTGTGGAGAGAGAGGCATTAAAGAATTTCTTCCAGCGAAGGTAGCTCCTCGTCGCATTGAAGACGAAGCGCATACCTAATCCCAGAGGGTCGGCAGAACCACTAACTTCACAGCTTCATCTCCTTCGGCTTCAAAGTCCGAATCGGCCTTTCCATCCTTAATAACTATCGGATTTACTTCTAGCCATTAGGCAAACATATTTATATCAAAGTATTCGACGCACGCGCCTCAACATAGCATGGATTGAAGTAGATTTCCGTTCGCAATACATGAAGGTTTGCAAGGGCTCGAGCTCTGCCGCTTGATCATCGCCTTCAGGAAATTGCGATGGAACCGTATACGTCCATCCGAGCTGGGACATCAGCTCTGATACTGCCCTCGCATCAAGCCCGTTATAGGAGGCTGGTGGTGTAAACTCTCCACCATCATCCCTAGGCAAATGCCAGCACTGATGTGTCTGTTCCCAACACGATAATGCCGGGCAAGCTAAATCTTCTTTCCTAGCGTTAACATGTAAATACTGCGCCTTAACTGCTTCTGTGAGAATTAAGGCCACCCAAGCAAGGCGAGCGTTTTACCCTAACTCCTCAAAGCGCCCGTGAAACCTCCCCCTCTATACTTCCACGGAACGGCACATTGCCCAAGTGAGAGGCAAGGATAGGCTTGGACAAACCGAGACACAAGTTAGCGATCATCAATGATGCCGAGCCGAGACCAAGCAGGATGCTGCTGAGGTAAGAGTCTAATAGACCAGGGAAAGCGAAGAATACGCTCACTGCGAGATGGCTGGACTTCGTCCAGTCCAGATTATTGGTCTCAACCGTGCTATTCCCGATCCTGATAAAGTCGCAGTGCGCATGTGCATGAGAAACACTGGGTGAAAGACTGCCTGGGACATTGCATGATGCTCATTCAATAAGCCTCCATGTCGTGGTTCGCTGGTGTTAAGGACCCTTCGCAGTCATGCCGCCGTGCCGCTGATCCCTCACCCCCTTAAAACCGCAAAGCGACGCATCACGCAAGGCGCTGCATAGTGTAAACTGCGTGATCTGATTCCAAGAGGTATCTAGAATAGCCCTACGACCCTTCATAGTTGTGCCGCCAGAGATTGAGCTGTAGGCCGCAGCCACGCTCTACAGCCAAACCTGCCCCGACATATTGTAAGACGGCTAGAAGTGACACTCGGATGATCAGGGCCAATGGTATCTCTTAGACAGAAGTGACCGTGCAATCCTGCTGGGCGTTCAGCTAAAATCGTATGCAGGGGAAGCCCGCTTAGTAGGCCTCATAAGGCGATACGAGGAGCCGGGGCGTCGCGAGGGTTGCAGTTGCCATTTCGTGCCATTGCTAATGTGGCGGTGAGTATAGACTCCAGGAATGAGCTACCGCGGAGCTTCCTACCCAGGGAATAAAGTAGAAAATGAAAGCTGGAGTGGAATAGAAGCTTAATTTAGAATAATTCCTGCCGCAGAGCTTCAGGAGGTAGTACAGATACTCTGTTAGAGCCGGGAGCAAAAAAGTGGTGAACAAAGAGAAGCGTCGCTTTAACGCGCGAAGGGGTGAACGGGTGAGACGGAAGTGCCTTTTGAATTCGAGAGAAGGCTCTAGCACATTCATTGGAAGGACCAAGGGGTGTAGCGCTGCGCTATTGTCAGTCTAAGACGTCGGAAATTGGGAAACACGGGCAGTGCAGGACTCGCATGAGCGCCAAAGGAACGAAAAATACCTCACGATTGGAGCAAGGAGTCCAATAAGGAGGCGGCATAGTATTGGGAAGAAAAGAGAAGATGGCCTTTTATGGGTGAGGTTAAGCATAGGTCTTGGCTAAGCCAGGGTCAACAAGCGAGGGGAAGCATCCGTTTCCTAATGCAGGTTTGCCAGACGGTGTATTACTTAATAAGTACTTAGTATAAATAAAGTAGAGGGAGTAAAACCAAATCATAAATTTAACTTACAGCTAGCTCCTGATTTAATAAACTTTTAGTATAAAACCTTCTAGGCGTTTATTATCCCTTAACAGGATGGCGTCTATAGCTTGGCACCAAGCTTAGGATCATTAGTATTAGACAGCCAATTTGTATAGCGAATTGAAGGACCAATGATGCCACAAACCTTCTTAAATGATATTGACTATGTCAAATATACCGAATATATCCTCATCACGCTGCTCTTATCACGACGCCAAGATATTAGTCGAATAAGAGCCTCTAATTGGCTTACCCTTATTAATAAACTATGCACACAAAGCATCGTATCAAAGGATAGAAAGGTTTTTAAACGAATAGTATATTAATCGACGAAAAAATAAGCAGAAACTAAATTAAAAGGTAGTAATGAATAATATTATATTCGCTAAGAGAACAAAGCGCCTTAACTGGTTAATAATAGAACTAGTAGAAGAATAATAGGCCTTTCCGTATCCTATAAAAAATACCGTCCTTACTCTCTTTGTCGCCGCGACTCTGTTAAAGAAACCTACTAGTGGTTAAAGCAAACCCTTCCTAATAAAGAAAAAGGCAAGTACAAGGCCAACTATGTATACTAATATTTATATTTCTGTATAGAGTTCCTAATGGTTTAGCTTTTTTTTTTTGTTGTAGACATAGGTTGAAATTGTATAAGTTGTAGTTTAGAGACAGGTCGAGTGTACTTAGCAGTTTGAGATAACTCAATGCGAGTTAAATGAGTTGGAATAATAATAGTGATAATAATAATAAAGTGCTTTCTCGCTTACGATATTAGCCAAACGCAATGTAGGGAACCTTCGTTCTACACTGAGTGTTAATTCCTAAAAGATATAGATATGCTTAGGAGAGCAGGAATGGCGTGAAACGAATTTACTTGGAGCTCAAGATTATGGGCGTTGATGTCATTCTACACGTCAACCACTGTGACAGGGATAGTGACAGGCTGTAACGGTTCTTTATATTTCACGAAAGCTAATAGCAAGCGAGTAGGAAGAGAATTCTCAATTACATACCGCAATTTCGGATAGGAACGCTCTTAATAGATATTAAAGATTTGAAAGCTGGATCAAAGTGTATTACCATCAGCATGCACACCCGAAATAGCCTTCTCTAGCTCATCATTAATCTCCTTCTCACTCGTCCACGTCCACATCGTAAATGGACAGCAACTTTCAAAAATAAAACAATCAAACCTTCGAACATCTGTATCTCTAGCGGTGCCTGCGAACTTGTAGCGTTGAATCTCCCATATGAGACCCCGTACGTACTCTCCCAGACTCAAAAGCTTTTGATGCGGGCTTAGAACTCGCTGGAGCGGCGGAAATACTCGCCGTAAAGGCCACACATGAGCTCCGAGGCGACGCTGATGAATTTGGTAAGGCTGTACTTATAGCATCTCTAACTGCTTCGGCCCTCCAATATGTCCCTTTAGATTGCCAAGATTTGCATCCAGCCCCACGATTAAACAATTATAAATTAGGTACTACTTCAGACTTGAACCCAAGACATATCTAGTTAGACAGCTCATGTTCACTACGGTAAGAACATGTGACACTGATTGTCGACACCAGGTCGATGTTAAGTGATCAGTGTCAGAAATAGCGCCCAAAGGTACTTCATAGTTGTTCCTCCTTACACCAAATAAAAGAATGCTCCCATTTGTGAAGGAAATGACAGTCATTTGGATCGGACAGCTGATGATCAAAAGAGCGGAAATGGATAGTGTTTGAAGCTAGCTTATTTCTCTCAAAGTAAACGTAGCAATCAAGCTTGATGATCTCACAATAGAGGAGACGTCCAGAAAATTGACAGTAGGCATTGAAGTGGAATAAAAAAATACTTTTCTTAAGCTGTCTCACATGCTGGACATCCGACATGCGAGAAGGCCTTAGGTTGGGCATCATCCTCTGCGGTTGTAGAAATCAGATACAATGGGAATAGCGTAGTAAGCTGCTCCGAAATATCCGATAGGTACGTTCTTGCGGTTTTGAGTCGCGAAAAGCTGTGAGACGGACAAACCCTGCAGCGTAGACGGTAGTGGAGGCATCAGGTAGTTGAGGAACCAACAACTGCCGAAGCGGAAGACGTGTTTCCATGCTCGTGGTAAACCCAGGGTCTCCCACCCCCAATATCGAGGCGCGAAGCAATGGCTGTATGCATCACGTTCCAAGGGGTTCCGATTCGTGAAAGCGAAAAGTCGAGCCAACGATGATACGTTCAAGGATCTGGAACGAACACTCAGCAGCCAGCACTTATGGGGACCTAGGAACCTGTAAAGGCCCATGACGGAGGTCAGCAATGGTTCGCAGTCGTTCGCTTCTAGTGCGCCAAGGCATTTCTGGCGTTTCGAAGTCCTGGACGTGTCATAGAAGAGAACATGGTGTTGCGATGGTAATGTCGCTGACCAGCATTATTTCAGCCCTGCCGGCCATTCCCATGCGCATGACAGGCTCGGACTTCGCCTAACTCCTCATCTTGCATTTCCATGATTATGCAGAGTGCGGGTGAGAGAATCTGGTAACATCCCGTATCCAAGGAATCCAACCAACATCTCGAGATTTTCAAGGTTCTCCGCCAACATTGCAAGCAGGATCACGACCATTAAATTTTGTGCTAAATTTAATTCTTGCAATATTGCGTGGATGCGCCGAGACCCGGATCAGACAATGAAACAGACTCGCGCTCATTTCCAGAAGGCTTTCCAAATCCGATGCTCTCAGACCACAATATTTTCACATCGGCATCAGTATTCGTAAGCTTGGGTAGGTTGGTGGCTTGCGTAAGGCTTTTTGTGGATGGCCATGCCACACTTCAAGGCGCTCCCATGAACGGGTCGACACGTCCGTGCACAATAGTTTCGAGAACTGCTTATTAATTTACATATATCGCCCCGTTTCAAATTGGATCAAACTTAATTATCAACTAGAACGGCACCCAAAACTCCTTAACGCTGGCTTACTCACTGTGATCGTGCCAAGATATATACTCTTTGCCATGTTGCTCGTAGGTCCCATTCTCGAATCGCCAGAGAGCTTGAAATACTGCGAACAGCGATTATGTCTTGCCTTCAACAGCCAAATATTATTACTCCTCCCACCAGGCTTCGCGGGCGCTTTCCACTCTTTAGTACTCCTACTTGACAGCATCTAATTCAACATGGAACATACAAAAATAACTAGCGTCGAAAAAAAGTTGCTTACTAGCTCGGGATTAACGTCTATTAACGAATACTTACAGCTGCCCTTAAGAAGTGTTACTTTCGACAGGTGGCAACAGAGAAGCCGCTTATTACGCCAAAGCATATAGAAGATCGTCTTATTTAAGGTTAATTCACCAGAACTAGGATAAACTCGATATGGGACCTAGTTATTTAGACATATAAGGCTTCGTTTCGCTACGAAGGCGGCCAAATCTTTATTACCCGACGTTGAAAGAAGAAATGTCTTCCTAACTATTACGTACCAAAGTTTAAGAATTACTTCTGCGTCACAATTTAGGGTGCTATATCGAGAAGAGGCAAAGGTCGTCTTATTGTATAGAACCCGACGCAAGGAACGATTTGTTTGCAGACCTACATTCAATACATACTCCCTCTAATTTAGCAGCTCCGGATATATTGTGAGATCTATGCCGTTCGAATTAGGCGGTCAATGCTCATGGAAAACGGCGCTTGTACTTATACTGCGAGGGCAAGAAAAGAAGCTCACCACCCTACTACTACTTGACTCCTTCGGTGGCCTGCGAACTCGCCGGATCTTAATCCCATGAAGAATCTTTGGCAAATTCTAAAGAACCGGGTTTAAAAGCGATAACCAAAGTTCAGAGAGGAGCTTATTCAATTTATTCGTAAGGAATATGACCGCTTAACGCTAGTGAATATTTAGAAATATTTAGAAATATAAGGAAACGGCGCCCAGCAGTAATTTTATTAAGCGGTAGATATACAAAGATTTGATTACACTTTGTTAGCATATTTAAATCGGGAAATCCATACTAAATAATACGCAGTTCTCAAAATTTCGGTGCACGGACATGTCGACCCGTTCATGGGAGCACCTTGTACACGTGGCTGCGGTGGCGGCCGCTGCTTGGAACTGGCGTTGCGCATATTGCGGGGAAGACGGATCTCGAAAACAACTAAGGTGCCTTTTTCTAGCTCGAAGCTGAAAAATACCCTGGCCCTACACCCATAAGATAAATTGAGGCAATAAAGATCATGAGGACGTTCAGCCACCCCCCCTCCATCACATTCAAACGGAGATTTCCTAGGTAGTAGCAACACTTAAATGGTTGATAAGAGCGTAGTATGTCCGTTGGACACCTTTAAAGGTGGCGATGTGTTACATTCTTGGAAATCTACTTGGTCCATCTCCGGATCCAGAATTGCACTAACTGTATTCTTACCCTCCCACACGACTCGCTTCGGTCCAGGCTCGGGGTCGGGCATGTTAGTCGGAGTCAACTGCGCAAGATAGTGTCGTTAGAACACTCTCTCAAGCCTCCATATTGGTAGATCAGCACGAATTGGCGAATGCGCGAAAGTCCGAAAAGATATTGGGGCAGTGGGTCAGCAATGCCGACAAATGGACAGGGTTGGCGGAGTTCCCCCCGGATAGGTAAGACAGAAATGATTAATCGCTTCATCATTCATCGTCGAACTCGCCACAAAAAAATTCGAAACAGTGTTAGTGGAAACGTGAAGTCGTGTGTGGATGATGATGCGAGGTGATGCGAGGTAATGCTCAGCGGCATGACCTTTCTTAGGCCACCCACGATGGTTGTTTGCTTTGATTGTTATGATATCAGGTAGTGATGTTTGTTGACGCGCGGCGCGTCCATCAGACTCGAGTCCATTACTGTACCACACCCCTTCTGTACATGGCATGACCACCAAATGCCTTTTACAACTTTTGTAGTCGCGATGTATACGCGATCAATCATTCATCCAAGCCGCAACCCTGTTTCCTCCGAACCGGGCAGCAAACCGCAGCCCGGTCGAACCCATGGGGAAGTAAGAGACAAGATACCAGACGAGGCAAACCAGCTGCGCAATGGACGAGATAAAAGTCCCAATGGTGCTGTGCAGCTATAACAATCACGCGGACGGACCAAGAGTTAACACGAGCAATCGATAACGCCTTAGCGTGGGGGGAAGTTCGAGAAGGAGACAGGGATGCGAGTGGGATGGTTGGAAGCTTTATTGGATGCAGGGATCTGGGACGACGACTTACCCCGAGAGCAAAGTATAGAGTAAGAGCAATAGTGCCAAAGTAGGCCGCTGTAAACGGTAGCCGTGGACCCGAGACCAGATGTTGCACTGGGTTCTTGCTTAGTAGAGCGACGAGAGGTCAAGAGATGAAGACGGATATGATGGCTTACGATATTGGACAGGGCCCATCATGACAGCCCAAGAAACCAGGAAAAGAACGGATCCCATTGTCCACCTGAGTGAGGCGTTCAGTTAGCCCTGCCATACCCTCGACGGCTGACGATTATTGGAGCAAGGCAAAGAAGGATGTTGAGATTAGGTAGGCACTTCTGCAGTGCCCCGAACCTAGCACCCGCATGATCGATGGAGGTGGTGTGGCCCATGTCTAACCCAGAACGTGGCTAGAAGGAGTCATGATGCAAGATGGGCGCCACGGAGGTTCGGGGCTGCGCCCGGGGCTCACAGATGGTAGTAGAAAAGCAGGAAATGCAAAGACATACAGAATGGCAAACTTCCTCGGTTTAACAATGAAAATAGGTGTGAACATCAATGCAAAGCAGGTAGCAAACATTGCCAAGGCTGCAAGATTGAGACCGCCGAATACCAGCAGTCGATCCCATCGGCTCACTGTGATTAGAAAAAGCAATTGTCAGCAACCATATTTTTTCATTGAGGATGCGCAGACGGGTTGCACGGGTTTATGCAAGCCTCATGCAAGCAGAGGAAAAACGCAGGAACTGCCAGGTCATGGTTGTAGCTCCAAAGATCGGGCCTGCGCAGGTGCCAGGTGATGTTGCGGATAGCGGTGCTGCAAAGACCAGGAAGTCGGGCGGAGAAACTTACGGGCAAACCAGCTTTCTTCTTCCTCCCTTCTGGTTGGAGCAGGCAGGGGAGCCCCAGGGCCCTCTGTCGTAGGCAGCCTAACATAGCCACCGGAACTAAACGGGTTGAGATTCTGAATCCTGCTCAAAATGGGTGTGGTCGAAGAGGTGTTCACGGGGACGTCTGGATCCCTTCTGCTCCACCCTAACGAGTTCATCGAGTCTCGAAAAGAGGCAGACGCCATGTTAGAATGTTCCAAGTACTTCTGAGCCGGTTCAAAGAAAGGCTCTGCGGCGCGGACGATGCCAGGCCACGAGGAAGAATATAGTCCGGTACAAGGGATGGAAGCCTGCTTGCAAGCCTCAGTCGCGTCGTAGATGTTCCGAAAGGCAGAGTGTGGTCAGGCAGAAGCTTTTGCAGGAGCCGCTGCAAGTGCACAGATAACAAGACCCAAAACCGCCAGGATATGCTCAGCAAGCTCCAAGTGTGGTTTTCAGTACCCAGAGTATGGCTCGAGATGGTGTGCAGGACGGATAGCGGAGGTCGACAAGCGGAGCAGGTTATGTGGACGGTGGACGAGCTGCGCGACGGGAACGGAGGATTTCGTGCAGATGATCTCCGCAGCGTCTCCTGCTGCTTGAGGGCCAAGGTGTCCAATGACAGATGTCAGACAGGGTCTTAGACAGGTAGGGCCGGCGCAGGAGGCTTGTGATTAGGTCGAAGTGCGACTGTTTCGAGAGCGAGCAGGCAGGCGCTGTCAAAGAAGCTGTGTATCCTTCGCGGCGGGAGAGATGGGGAATGCAGCAGATGGTGTCTGTGGTGCACGCGATTGGCTGGGACGGGTAGAGAAGAAGTAGCTTGGGGGTCGAGTTGAGGGTGTGAGCTGAAGGTGCTCGCGATGAAAGTTTGAGAGTCGGTGCTCTGGGGCGATCGGCCGGCATTTCGAGCCTAGCTCCCCCCGTCTCAGGCGCTGCGAGAGGCAGTGGCGCGGCGGACGAAGCAGGCTTTTAGCGGGCTACCACAACCCTATAGCGGCGACGCTGTGGCAGCCCTGGAGCATCTGGCACACATCGCAACAAAGACATCGACGCAGGCCAAGGCAAACCCACAAAAATGCCCCTAAATGCTTCGAAAAACGCAGGTATGCTGAGCACTGAGCAAAGTGAGTCACATTGCGCGCGCCTTTTGCAAGCATAGTACGCGTCTGTTTGATGTGAGACCTACCTAACATACACTCTTAATTCACACTGCGCCGCGAATGACCAAGGAGGAGGCCGCCCTGTCCCGGACGGCGGGCAACGAGGAAAGGAGGGAGGTCTGGACGGGCATCTCGTAGTTCGCAGCAGCAGTGAAATGATGAGCCACAGATCCAAAAGGTGAAGGCCTGCAGATATATCTATCAGTCTCCGCGCTCTCCGCCCGACGAACCGTTCACTATTGCCTTTGCCCGTACCTGCCAGTAAACTCTCTGCTTCCCACTCTCTGTACTTCCTAGCCTGCCTCACCACCCGTCCAACAATACCACCACAACTCAGCATCACTATCCTACTTGCCTGTGCGTAGAGTGTGGCGGCCTGAAATATTTGTCTTCTGTACTCTCGTCTACCCACTCACCGCACGCTCGCATCGTGAAGCCCTACCTGGCGACTCGGCATCGAAGCTCATTCGCTGTCAGCCCCTTGGCGAGCGCATCCCACATTCGCAACACCCACCGCCTTTGCCTTCGTACTTCGGGCTGGACTTCACAGGGCACACTCGCCGCCCTCTCTCACTCTTTCAGACCTCTCCTGATTACCTGACTTCTCTTCCTCATCAGCCTCCTCTCCGCTGTCGCCATCACGCCTGTTGACAGACCGGGATTGCATATCCTTGAATCCCTATATCACCACCTAAAGCCAGATCGGGCGCACCGGCCAAACCACATCCCGGATCGAATCCCCCGCCATCTTCACGTATTTCGACGACGTCGCACAACCATAGAGACCCCTCCATTGAACTACTCAGTGGCGGCTTACAAGCCCGCGTCGGATCTTCCGCAAGCCTTTCAACGCAGCAACTTGTGTCGACATCTTGCTCTCAAAGAAACGACAAACCTGTCCTACCGACCGTCCGTCATCTCAACCACTCAGTCGTCTCGTTTGCTTCCACCGACGATAGAAGCGCCTAGCCGGCCGTATCCCTGGGGCCTATTGACTCCCTGTGTGTATTCACACTACGTGCGAGGCAGCGTCGTGATTGCTAGTCATCGAGGCAAGTTCACTCTTTACTTTTTCTGCATTCACTTTTTCGGGGCCGCGACACTCCAGCTGCATCCACAGACGGCGCGCACTACGGCGCGCACTCCGGTCCACGGCACCTGAGCGCATAAAACACCCTCAAAGGGTCCATATCAGGCCCGTGTAACCAGCTTACCGACTACTCCCTACTCTCTCTTTTGTGTCTCACCGTCTCCACAGCGCCGAGGTGCATCGCAGCTGCTGTCCGCCTCTCCTCCCCTCTTAGCCCATTGTCCTGTGCGCCACTTTCCTGCAACCAACCTCTGAACAGTTGGGCACTCAAATATCTGTGGCATGGCCGTTGCTGACAGATCACCTACATAGTCGGTCTCAGATCCGCGACCACGAGCAACGCACCTGACGGAACACACGACTTTACCTTGCCTACCTACTTCCGCACTGCATCCAATCGCACGTCATACCCCACCCCCCCAGAATAGCAACATTATCTACTGTAGCACCCAGGCATTGCGACAGCCCAACTCTGTTTCGACCTTCAGCCAAGTGAAAACCGCGGAGTTTTGAGATACCGATATCCATTTGTCCCGTGCAGGGTCCAATTGGGAAAACAGATTTGTTGGGTAAAGAGCACGAGCACCACAGGCGCTGAAACAATTTTGTGTCTGGTGAGCTTGACAGGTTTCTTGGGAATGAAGTGCAGAGCGCAGCAATAGCACAGGAAACGCGAGTCTGATACCTTTTATGCAGATAACGAAGCAAACTCGACAACCAAGCCGAGAACACTCAAGGCTTTGCTAGTCGAGCTACCGAAGCGAACCACCGCTTAGATTACCCAAATTGCCTTCTGCGCACACCCTCGCAAACTCCATTTGGCGGCACTTATATGGTCACGGACCGATTTCGTTATACAATTATCCATTCACTCTTGCTTCCGTGCATTCCATAGTCACTCGGTTGGGTGGGAGAGCAAGATCGTTTCAGATCGTTGAGACCGGGACCCAACGGCGGGCCTCGGGCTCATACATCCACATTCCACGGGTTACTGCAACCGCCAACTAAGTTATGCCAGTGTCCTGTAAGTGGGTTTTCTGTGCCATCCCTTGTCTTCTACATCAAATCCTTTGTCATGCGACTGTTCCTCGAGGCCACATCTATTTTGGTCGACTTCCTTTTATTTTTCTTCCATATCAAGTCCTGAGGTTCAGTCAAAGACACTGATGCCCTTCATTTCACTGATCATTACATTCTTTCAACAATGCTGAGGGAAGGAATCATGCTAACGGTGTGCCAAGCTGACACGCTAGTCACAAATTATTCTTCCTACTCGAATCGACCTCAAAAGTCATACACGAAGCCGGATCTTCGTCTTACTATAAACTCGGACGACGGATTGGACGACGACTTCTTTAGTGCAGGTGTGAACATGGCCGGGAACGGATCGCCAGCACCATTCATAAAAGAAGAAGTTGATGACATGCAATTCAACTCGAATCGCTTCATGGGCCATAACGGGTTTGACATGTCTCAACAATACGGCAACCAGCAATTTGCAAACTCACACGACAACGTTGGTGGGATAAATCCGTCAGACCTCACTATGAGCGGAAGTTTCTCGATGAATAACCAGTACGGTACTTCCAACATGAGCTCCAGCTACCTACAAGGGAATGCAGGAATCCCAGATGACGAGCTAGCAGAACTTGGTGATCTAGATCAGGTCGGCCAACAAGGTTTCAATGGCTTCGGAGAAGGAAATATGGGTCAGCAACCGCACGGCGGCTACTACAATGCCGCCTCAAACGGAGGTGCAGTTTCCATGAATAATCACAATATGCATCAGATATTCTCCAATACACCGGACGACGCACCAATCCAGAGCCCATTCATGGGAACGCACAACTTCGATTTTTCACAGTATCAGTCGGCACCACAGCGAATGGGATATGCACATGGACTTCCAGCAACAGCTAACATGCAGAACGGATCGATTGATATGAGTGCCCGACCACGAGCGAAGATGCCTGGGGGATTGAGCCGCAACGGCTCAGATGGACGTAGTCCAACCTTGATGTCCCCGAAATCATCTGCACTTGGAGTGGACCGCCTACATCTTGGCACACCTGACTCGGGTAGCTTCCCATCGCAGCCAATCATGGCAAATCCGATGAACCACCGGCATCATAAGAGCATGTCTAGTCAGTGGGACAACACACCCGGTAGCCAGCACTCTTGGGTTGATTCTCCTACTCAGTCTCCCCACACAGGCTCGTTGCACCATCAGCAGATTTCAGAAGTCCTCCAATCAGGCAAGCATGCGTCACTCCCAGCCAAGGTTGATATAGGGCAATCACAAGATGCTAAGAAGCGTCGACGACGAGAGTCTCATAACCTCGTTGAGCGTCGGCGTAGGGACAACATCAATGAGAGAATCCACGACTTATCACGACTCGTTCCCCAACATCGCCTTGAAGACGAAAAGGTGCGCAAGCACATCAACAATAATGGTCCTCTGTCGCCAACCCTCACTGCTAGCGGCATGTCTCCTCCACATGCTACTTCTCTATTAGCTGGTGGTAGTGGGAGACGAGCTGCCGGTAACATTACGCAAGGCTTACCGATTGAAGAGAAAGACAAGGGGCCGAACAAGGGCGATATTCTCAACGGCGCTGTCAGCTGGACTCGAGACCTAATGTGGTTCCTATACAAGAAAATCCAAGAGGCGGATGAGATGGGCGCCCACATCAAACAAATAACTGGCCAGGATTGGCCCAACGACGAAACCGAGGAGGAGCGCCGTATGCGAACCGAACTCGTTGATGCCGTGGAAAAGAATGGTGTCACCACCTTCAAATACTCTCGCGGTCCAGGCTCGGGCCTACGTGTACCTAAGCATACCAATGTCGCTGGGGAACCACTGCACCAAATGTCACCCCAGAGCTTAAGCCCAGGGATGCAGAGTGGTGGCAGCGGTGCGAACTCCGGTGGCAACGGACAACCACAATTCTGGATCAATCAACATGGCGGAAGCAGTGGCGGATCGTTCAGCCTCAAAGAAGAGGATGAGTACAACGGCATGGATATGGGTTAGATGCCTTTGCATCACATCTCGGGTCTCAGAACGATTAACATACAACGCTCGACCTCACACGTACTTGTTACCGCGAATTTTGCGAATTGAAGATACCCCTTGACGATCTAAACTCACATTGTTCACATTTTTAGGATCTTCATTTGCTAGAGAGGGGAAGGGAGAGGAAGAAGGAATGTCTATCGTATTTGTCTTGAATACAGAAGACTTTCCTCTTGAAAGAACACTTCCTGCATGCATTACTCATTACCGAAACATCCATCTACAGTCTTCTCTATCGCTACAACCTTCGGGACTTTCTTCCTCCCTTGCTTCCCCAAAGGGATTGCCACTGTCTTAGCTGGGCACCAGGCATAGACTGTCTTTTGCTCTCGCACCCTGCATCCATTGCGTACCCTTCATCTCATGCCCCACTTTTTAATCATTTATATCTCTTTCTTACCTCCATCACTCCCAGGCGTGTCTGGCGTTATTCTACTTTGGGCATATCCACACTGAGTAGTCTTGTTGGACACACTCGGTTCGGCGTTGTATGATGTGTTTTTCTTAATATCTCATTTTCCTTTTTTTTTTTTCTCTCTTTTTCGGACTTTTAAACTACGTGAGAATCTAGCGCACTGGTATTCTGATTTGTTGTACCTGGTGCTTTTATCTCATTCATATTGCTTTTATCTACTTCAATCTTTTACGAACACGGGAAATCTCCACTTCTTCAAACTAAATCATGTCACGTATTCTTTTGTCGTCGAGGCAAGGTGTGGAAATCTTATCAAGAGCGAGACTTTGGGAGCGTAGGCGGCGTTGGAGTTTTGTGTGGCTTTGGGCGATAAGACACGTTTTCAAATTTTTGAAAAGCGGGGCTGCTTGTCGTCGCAAATAGCACTTGTTGGCGTGATGGAAAGAGGAGAGGATGGGGGTTTGTGTTCACGAATACCAAGTTTTTTTTTCTTAGGTATTTTTGTGTCCTAAGATTTCTTGTGGGGCTATCCTTTTCTAATTGCGATGATGGGCATTTTCTGGGTCCTTCCCCCCTTTTTTTATTGCGTTGCTTTGCGTTGCTTGCTTGCTTTCATCTGATGGACTGGGCTTTCCCAGGGGGATTGTGGGGGCCTATTTTCTGCTACTACTGCTGCTGGCTAGCTAACCTGCCTAATCGAATACCTGATTTCATAAAATCTCCGAGAGTGCTACCGCATGCTATGTGACAACGAACCTCCCCCCAATCCATTTCAAACCCATGGCTTAACCTGCCTATTCCAAATCACAAATCCAAGAAACAGCTTTAGAGAAACATATGTTGGGTATACCCTAACGTAGAAAGCTATATTAGACACCCTCTAAGGATACCGAAGCATGCAGGTGACAGCTGCTGCGATACCCCATCTATCCCAAGCCTCCCCGCTAATGGCTGCAATGCGACGTCGTGCAGAGCGACGTAAGTTTTCTTGTACTAGATCTTGGTGTTTCATGCCGTCACCACCTCTTGTGCTGTTTCTAGGGCTTGGCGTGGTACCCGGGAAGTGGCTGTGCATGCAGCCCTTTCGGGACCTTGATGAGTTGCGCTTTCGAGGCCGGATCACTCGGCCGATAGATCCGAGGGAGAAACCGGAGAGTGGGGGGCGGATTGGGCATTCCAGTAACGCGATGGAATCTATGACGCGCTGGACTTGTCCTGTTTTGATGATTGAGAAGGAGCGGTTGGGGAAGCCGGGGAGGGGGGAAGGGTTGCATTCGCTGTTGTCGCGGGCGCGGTGGTGTCCTTCTCGTCGCCGAAGCCCAGATTTTTGAACGAGTCAGGCGCCATGAGGTTGCTTGGGATCGTCAGTATAGCCTTTTCGGATGCTAATTAAGTATCTCGGCTGACGCCTGAGCTGCAGATGTGTAGTGCGACGGGTATTTGTGCTACGGAAGTAAGTGCAGATATGAGTTTCAGATTTTGACACGAGGTAGGAGACAACAGTACCGTCCCGCGATGCGCGCCCGGTAACCTGGGCGGAGATGTGCAGAGCAAGGGGGCTGGCTGAATGACAGGCTGGAATGTAGAAGTTTAAATGTGACAGGGTGGTCTCACAAGGAGGGTGTGGCTTGAGTGAAAAGGTGTGGGTGGTGAGGATATGAGCGGTACGTACTTCTCCATTCGGCATTGGAGGTAAGATTTGGATAGCAGCCGGCATTCTGGGTCGTTTGTGCCGCGGTGGGAGCGGAGGCAGCGCAGGTATGTTGTCATGATTGATTTGCATTCGCCTGTGGAATGGAAAGGTGTGTTAGCCTGTTTTTGAATACTGAGATCGGTATTATGAGAGAGGTATTGGTGGCTTTGTTGTTTTGCTCGCACGGGAGGAAGAGTTGTGGAGTGTTGGAATGAAGACTGACCGTCGTGGTCCAGAGGAAAGGATCCGCGTTCGGGTCTGTTGAGATGGTCAGCTGGGCAGTTTATCCAACGTTGAAGGGTCTCAATTGATCGAGATACAAGATACAGTGAAGATAATGGAGAATGGTGAGAATGGATTGATGCAGAAAAACTTGGTGTGCAGTGGCTGGAAACGTACGGGATGGGCTTCTGAATGGCCTGGCGGCCTCCGGGACCTCCAAAAGAACTCATACTCTAGCGATGCCCTCTCTATTAGGGAATTGATCTGATCTCGAGTGGTTGTGACGATTGGGAAGCCTCAGCGCAGGTGGTGCGAGAGTGAATACTTCTGTTTGTTGGTGTTCAGTTTGAATTAGAATCGGCTCGGTCTGTGCTTGTGGCGTCGGAGAAAGAACCACAACCACGCGAATGACGTGCAGATTCGATCCGTCTGGAGAACAGCAGAGGAACCTGTGATTTGGTGATGGAATGCAGGGTCTTTTTAGCGTCTGGGAACAAAATGTCCTATTCAGCAATCATGCGCATGAATGGAAGATACAACGAAAATCGGCATAAAATATGCTCCTGCAAGATGAGTTACTTCCTCTACAGCATTCTCACCCTTCATCGAAGGTTACAAAAATATTTTAAAGTCTTTATGAGAAGTTTTCATAGTAGTACAAGAAGGCTTTGATGGACTTAACAATGCCGATTTGTGCCTATTTATATGCTATATGTATGGGTATCAACGTATCAACCCATGTAACGCCAGTGATGCAACAAGGCATTTAAATCACATACGTGTACCCAATTCGAACACATCTCCAGAAGCAAATGACTCGGATGAATCAAAATTCCGCATGATATTCCAGAAAACTTCACCAATGCCTAACAGTGAGAAGCCAACCCCCCTCCCTAATCTTACCAATCAGTGCAGCGACCCTCTTCCTTTTGATGCACTCCCGTACGGAAATATCGTCCAATGCGTGTTTACCATCAAAATATCGTAATAGCATGGGCCACAATTCTCTGAGATCTGGGTCAGAGAAAGAAGCACCAATACGTTCAAGCCAACGCGCTTCAATTGCATTGGCCTTTCGAGGCGAGAGGATTAGGCTCGGCTTGAAGCTTGATTGATAAGGTGGTAATACCTCCATGGACGTTGCCTGTGAAGGTGAGAATGGCCCAACCGCTACAGGAGATATGACCCGGTTAGAGGACGGTGATGTAGTGTTTGTAGGTTTTTTCAGATGTAACGATAACGGTCTATGTTGGTGGGTTTGTGATTGAGGAGAAGACGCAAATCCAGCCGTGTATGTTTGTGGTACGGCTGTGCGGCCGCTACTGATACTTCCAGCGTCGGATGATGGACGGGCAGGAGAGCTATACGGCGCCAACCGAGGCGACAGAATGGCCGAAGTTCCCATCGATTCCGTATCATCATTTGTTGGTGGGCGGCGTGCAGGCGTTGATGGTGAGAGAAACGAGCTTCTCTTTCCATCTCCGATATCTCCTCCAGAGAGAAGCGATCCGACCGCAGACTCCATATCATCTCCGTGCCTAGTCGTCGCGTCCTGCTCGGCTGATTTCTTCATCGCATTTTCACGCTCCATGATAGCTGCCACTTCACTTTTTATGTCTGCAGTCACCCTAACCCAGGCAAACGTCCGCAATTGTGTAACCCAGCCACCTCGCATGAGCCATGCCAAAATTTCCATGTAGGCTTGTCTGTGGGCAGAACTGGGAATCCACGTTCCATATGGTCTGGGAGTGCCTGAGAGCATATTCAACATCTCAGGCAAAGAAGGCAACGTTGGAAAACGTGCAGCATATACTGGAATGGCGTCAACGAGAGCACGCATGTCAGCATTCGGTGAGACGATGTACGTATCTCGTGGGTGAAGAGGAGGGATCAACCGAGCCCTGCGCCAGTATACGAGATGACCAGCAATGTACTCAATGTCCTGAGCTGGGATTGAATGCATAACTGAGAGTTTCTGGAGTGACTTTGTAGGAGTGACGTTCCGTATGTAGAATGCAAGTGCCGTGGCGTTATCTTTTGCATCTGCTTCGAGATCTTTCACGAGAGTCTCGATATCTTCAAGTAAGAGGAGCGCAGAATTCTGGGTGAAGTTAGTATCAGCCTCGTCGTCATCTACAATATTTGCGGTCGTGAGCCATAGCCCAGGCATCTGGGGCTCCATAACGGTTGGGATGTATGGCGTGGAGATGGCTTGTGGAATCTGGAAGGACGTATCGAACGTCGCATCGAGATGGACATGAGCAATTTTGTCGTTCGAAATAGAATCGTAAATGATCGCAATGGATTTAGCTAATGGAGATGAAGACATGATCTCCTGCCATGCTATGGATATTGAATCCCCTTATCAATATCATTAGTTCCTGTGTAAATCATAAAGGTTAAAACTGAAAGCAAACGTACTGTTCTCTTTAGCCTTGTTCTTCAGCGCAAGGATTCGTTTCGACTCCTTCCATACGTAATTGAATCTTGCCTGCTCATACTTGAGTGCCTTCGCATACTTCCTAGCGACATTGTCGTACATTTCCTTAACTCTGAGCTGGTATTCTAACGCTGGTGGGTTGAGCACGAACACGACATTGAACATAGTCATATCTGGTCCAGTGCCATTTGTAGATGCGCTCCTCGTGTCAGATCCAGCATCTGAAACTGCGCCAGACGCAGCACCAGACATCAGGCCGTGTCCATAGCCTGGCTCGAAGCCTTCAGGATAGATGAACTTCTCTTCTTCTGGTTCCTCAACATCCACAGCCTTGTCAGTAGCTTCTTTTGGGACAGAATTCTTCAACTTTGCCAGCATTTTTGCCTCATAATGTGCCTCCTCTTTGGTTGTCTTCTCCCTCTCCATCTCCCACCTCCTGCCCTTTTTCCAGCCTCCATCGTCTCGGACAAACATGGGCGCACCCACAAACACAATGCCCTCTACTCCAAGCTCAAAGCGTTTCTTGTTAAATGACTTGCCTGGGCAAAGCATCTTCTCCAGGGCGTCAACTTTGAACCCAAGAACTGTCTCCCACTCAGGACGACCTCCGCCGTTTTTATTATTCCCGGTCCCTCCGCTGGCCTTCTTGGAGCCGCGCCCATTCGGATTCTCCTCTGCGCCGCCACTATCATCCTCATCGACATTATCTGGGCCTCTACCCCAAGCCCCCCCTCCACCACCAGCTCTTGCCTTCTCACGATCCCTGTAACTTGCAACGCTCCCACCACCATATGCTGAGACCCTTCCACTTCTCCCACTATGCTTACTTCCAGCCTCCTCGTCGTCTCCCGCTCCTTCGTCCTCAGTGCTACTACCCCAATCGCTGCTGCTGCTTTGTGTGTCGGTTCCAGTCGAGGTGCTGGGTCCGTACCAAGCTGGAGCAGTGTTTGCCGCTAGTAACGCGACGGACGGGGAAGACGGCGGATAATGGAATACCAATCGAGGGCCGAGAGAGCGCGATTCTGTCACGAGGAGGATCGAGTGGAGCGTCGACGACGGAGGCAGCGGGGGAGACATTGTGGCGTTTGTGCGGTGGAGGTGAGATTGACGTAAGTTCAAGGAGACATTGCGATAACAAATGACTCTCCAAACCTCCCCGTAGATGACAGGACGCAATCGAGCCTATAAGCTCGGGACGGAAGGCGTTGGTGTGCCTGTGTGAAGGGCGATGGAGGGAGGACTACTGAAGGCGAAGGGCCGAAGCTTTACGGAATTGTCAAAGCTTCTCCGCAGCCTAAACCTACAGCACTCACGTCCTTCTTCCATCGAACATGCACCACTCCTATACACGACATACACAAATATTAAACGTAGAATAGTACGAGCTCATGAAGGCCTTCATGATGTCACGAATCACTTCTTTCTAACCTACGTTAGAATCTAAAGCGGAAAGCTTATCATGTCGCGTGCCCAACAGGAAACAATACAAATGACGACCGGTATTCGACCTCCTATTCCGGCTGGATGTAATTATACCTGAGAATCATTTACCTTACCAGTTGGTGGAACGGAAAGTCTGCTGGCAGCAATTTGGGGACTTCTAGAGGACCAGGAGGAAGACACGGTTCCCTACCGCCATTCAGCACTTATAGTCCATCTGATCCTATCTTCAAGTAACAGCTGATCTGCTACCCGCCTCTAAATTTTATATTTTAATTTTATTTAAAAAAGCCTTATCTTCAGCTTCGCATGAACTTATTATCGACGGTCGTTTGGTTGGTTGATTGATTCTTGATGGGCGTTAACACAGCCTCAGCAAGACGCATCTTCTTTTCTACCTGCTTTCCCAAACTCATTCCTCTCACATGCCGCTTCTTCTCAATTCTCCTCTCAGCATTGAACCTCGAAAAAACAACTAAATTAATCATATCTGGGGGTGCAAATTTATGCTCATACGACTGCTCAGAATCTCCAGATGGCCATAGTACACCGGCATTTCTGGAATCGGCGTCATATATCATTCCCACATCGCAATAGCGATAGTTTCCGACAGTTTCTTTGTAGGTTTTAGTGGGCTTCACGACGACTGCGTACTTGGCGCTTATTATACTTTCAGGCTCCACCCTCGACTTGATCCTTTCCTTGGACAATCTGAATATAACCCTTCCGCCATCCAACCGTCCCAAAAGCATTCAAGCCGAATCCAATTGATGTTTACATAATTATGAGAGAAAGTGCGAAGTCGAAGTAGCTGGATATTGAGGTATTTTTGATCAACGTTTGTCTCCCTTCCTTGGTCCTTCCAAAATGCTATTGTGCTGAAAACCGATGTCAGCGCATTCTTGCCATGAATGATCTCCAACTGGTCACTAGCTTCGCTATGTTGATACGTGGCTTTGTTCAACTGCGATGCGGTATTCCTGCCTACCACTGGCAGATCATAGTTTATCTTGCTTGGTTCTCGACTGTCACTCATATGTCCATTCTAGCTGGCTTACGGCGGCTTCTATATATTTATCCAAAAAACCGGATATGGAGATTAGCCGCTTCGACGACATTTGCAATTATGTCAGTCGCAGCACTCATCCCAGCAGGAAGTCTCGACTGGAGTCCTTATAACTCAAATATTCGTGCCTCCTCGGGTTCATATGCTCTCTGCTATTTCCAACGTTTCCCAGACCACGTCTCAGCTTCGTATGGCTCAGTGGTTCTATCCATGTTTGTCACATTCGTCGGCGTCACCGAAAGCCTTGCCAAATTGCAAAGAATCCCTTCTAGATGTTTCGGTGCACGGCTCAGAAGATTCTGCACCAAATATCGCTCTTCTGGCAGATGACAACTACCACAGTCACCAATGGCGGCAGCCACTGGTCGCGGTGGGGAAGTCATCTGTATGCACAATGCTGCATCGACCGTTGCTATTCATGTTTCTAGTGCTACGTATGGCCTTGGACATCTATCTGTCAGCGATATGGAAGTAAGCGACTACCTATGCTCGACTCAAATGATGCGTGCTGCGTGCAGTCTGCTGAAATGGCCTTTCTTCTAGATTTGCTGGCTGACTTTGTCTATCATCTGGGACATGCATATCTCCCACGCGCGACGCAGTCTGCAGATAGAGGTAGCAGTGATTGTGCTTTTGGCCAAGCGTTTTCTATCACATAATAGAATCGGCGGAGCAAATCTGAACGCTATACCAAAACTCTTCATTGTACTCAACAGAGCTCAAACCGCACAATTCAACCATCTTCTCGCAGTATCACCTCTCTCACCTATCACAACCGTACTAAACTGGGAGTTGGGATCAATTTAATAATTTCTTACCCAATGCTAGACTCTCCGGGATGATAGTCTTGCCAATAGCCTCCCCCTTCTGCCTGTACACAAACTCAAACCCGTCCTCAACTCTCCCGATTCATCGAAGCCAAGTGTGAGGGAATTCTATATCTCCAGCCTTTTATACCAGGTTGCTTATTTTTAATTAATAGCAGCATGAATCTTATATATTCATTGACCATTATGTATTATAACCGTAAGAGGCAAGTCGCGCGTCTTGCAGTAGAGGTGCCGTAGCCGAGCGGAGCACAAGCATGCCGCCGGAGGGGCAGATGGCCGATGGTCCGGGTTGATGATGCTGGGAACAGCAACCGAACGAACAGGACGCAGAAAATAATGGACAGTATCGATAACTCCGGGTTATTTGCATACGTCTGATTACGTGTTTGGTTTGAGGGTTTACCTCTGCTCTTAAACGGCTTGTTGGATGGAAGGATTCTGAGCATAGCGAGGTCAGTGTTGGCATGGCGAGTCGTAGAAAACATCCCCTACGCATTGAACTGTGATTGTAACAGTGACTTTGACATTATGAGGCTAGTCGAGCGGGACAATGCCTACGCCATATATTTTGAATTTATAGGCATTATTCCTACACCTGATCCGTACAAGATGAACGCCAAATGTCCCTAAAATCTAGTATTCTGCTTACCATGGCCGAAAAACGATCTATTTCCATAATGTATAAGCAAGCTTTAGACCATCGACGGGGCAAATTAGCCCATCCCGACGCATATGCGCTCTAAAAGCGGAAGACAAGCTTAGGTCAAATCCTCTTTAAACGACTCAATTGAAGCGCGAAGTCTGCATATTGCGAGGTTTTCGACACATCAGTTCCCTACCTAGGTAGCTGATGCGGAGTAAACCCATACCGAAATCCTATGCGGAGTTAAATTCTAACAGACGCCATCCGGAAAGAGACGGATCATCCCATACAGGGAGTCCTTTTCACGAAATGGCACCGAGAGCGTGGTGTTTCCTCTCCTGATATAAATTCGAATTCCCGTACTCACTTTGTATCATGCACACTCTGTAAACTTCAACTCCAACGCCTCCCTCAATCGCGATTTCTCCATTCAGCCATCCCACAAAACCTAGCAAATCACCCACCATGTCCTCCACCGAACACAAGGCCCTCATCCTCCCAGCCAAGGGCTCCCCCCTCGAACTCATCACCCGCCCAACCCCAACCCCAGGCCCAGGAGAGCTCCTCATCGAAGTAAAAGCAATCGCCTTCAACCCAGTCGACTACTACCAGCGCGACTTCGGCTTCCCCGCCGTTAACTACCCCGCTGTCATCGGCTCGGATATTGCAGGTACCGTCATCTCAGTCGGCTCCTCCGTCCCATCTGACGCGCCCAAACCCGGTTCCCGCGTCGCCGCCTTCGCAATCACCTTCTTCAAGCAGGGCGACCCGGACTATGGCGCCTTCCAGCAGCGCGTGATAGTGCCGGCAGCGAATGTGGTGGAGCTGCCACAGAAGATTAGTTTTACAGAGGCGAGTTTGTTGCCGATGAGCGTGGAGACTGCGTGGGCGGGGTTGAATACGCTTGGGGTTGCGAGGGATACGGCGTTTACGACAAAGGACAAGAAGGGGCTGCTGGTTTGGGGCGCATCGAGCAGTATCGGCAGCGCGGCGGTGCAGATTGGCCGCGTCTTGGGGTTTAGCGTGTATGCGACCGCGAGCACGAAACATCACGCGTATCTGAAGAGCCTGGGTGCGAGCAGGACGTTTGATTACAAGAACGAGGATGTGGTCAAGGAGATTGTGGCCGCGGCGAAGGAGGATGGAATCACGATCCAGCAGTGCTTCCACGCGACGGGCGATTTGAAGTCGTCCTCGGAGGCTGTGAAGGGGTGTAAGGGAGAGGGTGTGGGAAAGGTGGGAACGGCGGTTCCGCCAAATGCGGACAGCCCGAAGGTGGAGGACGTCGAGGTGACGTTTGTGATGATGCCGGAGGATGAGAAGGATAGACTCGAGTTTACGCACTTCATCTTTGGGGTTTGGTTGAAGGAGAAGTTGGCGACGGGGGAGTTTGTGCCGAGTCCGCATATCCAGGTCGTTGAGGGCGGCTTGGAGGGTGTGTCAAAGGGGATTGACATTCTAAAGGCGGGAGTTAGCGCGACGAAGATAGTGGTTGAACTTTGATGGGAGATGCTTGTGGATAGATGGGGGGGTGTGTGTGGGTGGTTTGGCACTGCTAAGGATGGACTTGCGGAGATAGTATCCCTCAACTGGAATGCATTTCATATGCTATAGCTACTATTATCAGCCCCCCAGTACACTCAAAACATGCTTTCAAAACCGAATACCTTTAAATGGAAAATGCTCCCTCGATGCGCTGTCACCTGACCACGCGTGCCAACCCACCAAAAATATAATACTCCGGCCCTTTACCCTATCTGGAAATCCGTAGTTCTTCTCAAGCAATATTCAGCCAAATCCTTATTTACCCGATTCTACCACTCTCAGACCGTTTCTATTGACTACAACAACAAGCTAGCGGCCGTTGAAGAAGAGCGCTTATACAAGTTCATTGCCAAACCGGCTTCACCCCAGAGGAGCGACCAAACTTTTCTCCGCACAGACAGCCTTAGCAGGCCATTCCTAGGTTGGACAGTGCCAAGCGATCGCACTTTGAAGATGCGTCGATTAACCCTCCAGGTAAAATGGCTTCACGTGATATCATAGAATACGGCGATAATTAACTTACGCAGGACGTCTGAGCTGCTGACATAAACCGCAAGTTGCTTTTTTGGAGCTGAAAAGCTGAAATTTCAGCTCCGCAAGCGACGACACTGATGTTGCGGTCCTTTTTTGTTTGAACATTTCAGTCACTTTTCCGCCTTTCAGCGTTGTCGCAGTCATTAAGAATCCAACCTCGTTACAATGCCCAGCCGTGCCGATTTAATCCCTTGGCCGTACGTGATAACGGCCGATGATGGGTCCAAATGCCCCTCTTCCACTGCCATTCTCGGGACCTTTGCCGCGATCAACATTCTCAGCTCTCTTCTCGGCGTCGCCGTAGGACATCGTAAAGTCGTCAAGACTCTAACTTTTGGTTTACTTGGATCAAAAGACGACATCAGCGCCATTCTATTCGTTCAATGGTTAATTCCCTTGGCTTGTCAACTAGGTTCCAATGCAATAAATGCATATTTGATGAGCAAAGTTCCTGGATACACTGTCACTTTTCCAATCGGCCAGCTCGTAGTTTTGTACGCCGCTAGGCCACGGTTCTCTTGGATAGTTCTGGCAATGTTCACGCTCCGCTCAACGATCACAGCTACCGCGCAAAAGAAAACTAGGGCTTTTACTCTCAACGACATGCCTAAGCTGTCTCCTTGGTTTTCTGCTGGCATTGCACATCTTCTCGTTGAAATAGTGCTTGACCTCATGGCGCTTGCATACATGGGACGAACTGCGTACTTTGCGACGAGACGCGGATATCTCAACGTTTTCAGTTCGGCCTATGACGCTATTCCGGAGTCTGCCCGCCTGATGTATGCAGGTTCCCTGTGGTTCATTGTTGCAGGAGTGATTTCCGGATTTTATTATGTTTGCTTCATCGTCGAGGCTCTAAAGAGCCCATCCCTGGCCAGAGATGGGCCAAGTATGTTCTGGAGTGGAGTGGTCTTCTTTGGCATAAGCAGTACGTGGATAAGCGCCTGGTTGTTCTGGGCTGGGTATGTGAAATTAGCGGGTGATTTGTAGGTGTAAACTTGCGAGACATGACTTTATTGACGACCCATTAATCACTAAACGTATAGGTATTGCCCTCCAAAGCTTGCATCTCAAGGCGCAGTGTGGATCATCTTCACTACCCTAGGGATATTTTTTGGCTCACCATAGTTTCGATGCGTACATAGACATGTGAGAACAAGGCAATAGGAAAATACGAGAGGTAGACAAAGGAACTGAATTGAATTCTTGTAACCCAAATCATACGGGATATCGAACTATTTATATCTCAAAATCCTCGTCCTGACAAGCTCTGTGCGCTGCCATGATTATTACGATTATCCTGTGTATTGCTGCTGTAGAATCAGGCTGTGTATATCACATGGAGGATTGTACCTGTTGGGTGCTCCGGAGAAACTCATGATCCTCCAGCTCAGAGACCTATCAGCTACCAGATTACTGGCCATATCTTTGTGTTTGGATAGATCACGTCTAGAATACTTCAGGTAATTTTTGGGCGTGAAATTTCAGATTTGATTTCAGGAGCAGAGAAACCGTTTATGGTTTACTATGGCCTTGTCTAAATTCAGTTAAAGGCTGATCGGCGTCTAATTTGATGTACCTTTAAGCGCGATCGCTTGGCACTGTCCAATTTAGATTTTCCCAGGCTCGGATAATGGCATCAGAAACGTGGCTGTGTAAATGCCGCATGCTTCCAAGCTTCTGGAAGGTAACGGATGGGGGGCGGGATGACTGTGCTGGGCTGGCAGAGTCAACGGAATGCAGCAAATGCGAGGGTTGACATGGGGGCTACGAGTGTGGGGGAGTTTGAGAACGCATCCACGGAGATTATAAAAAACGTAATTTGGGTAGTGGTGGTGTGAGGCACAAAGATGACACGGGCGGAGCTGAGAAATTTTTCATGCATGTACGAATGCAAGGCGAAGTTCAGAGGCGAGGTTCAGAGGTGAGGTTTAGAGGCGAGGCTCAGGCGCGGTCGAGGAGCCGATAAACACTTTTGACAGATGTGAGAGTGAGTTTTTGACTTTTGATTTTGATTTTGATTTTGAATTGAGTCCGAAAATTTTAATGTAAAACTTTAACTATCATTTACTCGCTTGCTGACGCAGAACTGCGCCGGGGGTATCGGGTATTCGTCGCTATGCGTGAAAATGCGAAATGTCCGAGAGGAAATATGAATGCGAGATGAAACTAAGAAAAGAGGACGTCGCGCTGGCCGCGAAAATGGATGCAAAAATTCAATGCTAGACTTAAGGAAACTTGCCTCGCTCTGTCCCATGCCAGATGTCAAATTCGGTGCATCCGAGTGCCAAATAGTATACGTGGAAAGCAAAAGATATGATCTTTCGAATTCAGATCCGCTGGTAACCACCGCTCGCATCCCGAGCACTCAACCCGTCCTGGCTCCTCCAAGAAGCAGGCATCTCCGGAACTGACGTCGGTGTTGAATCTGGATCATAATATCTTGCACTATTTGTCGATATGCTCCGCGGTCTCGTCCGAGAGACTCCAAGATCTTGTCCCTCGCCGGATTCCTCCTGACTTCCGCTTCCTTTACTGTGTATGCTCAATCGGCTCCCGTTGCTGATTGTCCTGTCCATCGGGTTTCTTCTCTCGTCCATTGGCGTGACATGCAAAGGAATTAGGTTGACCGAGCTGGTGCTTGTCAGGCGAGGATCTTCTTGGTCGGGGACATATATGGTAACAGTGGCATTGCTGGCAGAGCGGTCGCGGCTGAACATGGAAGCTTTATCGTCTGCTTCTGGAGATTCGGCAGCGTTCGCAAGCAGGCTGCTTGAGGCGGTGCTGTTTCGCCCGAACGGTCTATAGGGAGCAGCAGGCCGGTGTGTTGGAGGAAGCCTTGCTCGTTTTTGCCGGCGATCAATGAACCAAAGTGTGCAAGTTACGATTCCAGCGATGAGGTAGATGACGAATACTGTGACAGCAACTATGGTGGCGGCTCCGATATGATCGCCACGCGCAGGAGAGGAGGTTGCAGTTGCGGTGGCAGAGGAGGTAGTAGTGACTACAGAAGAAGTTGTTGTTGCTGCTGGCGCCATTGCAGATCTGTATTGGTCTTTGGGGATCTTGTAACTGTTGGGCCTTGGGCGGTGCTTGCGTGTATATAAAGCCGTAATGTTTCAGTAGTGTAATGGGAACTACGGCTGACCAGGCTCCGCTATGAAATACGAGTGACTTGCGCAATACACGACCCGGTCATTGCCTAAATTAAGAGAAAAAAGTTGAAAGAAGAGGGACACAGGGCACCAGGCAGAACAAATAGTCAAAGCCAAATGAGACCCCTCCACAAAGGCCATGACGATTTTCGGAATCCTGACAAAGACATCATGAGTCCAGCTCCACCTCAGCCTCTTCAGGATTGTGCATGGAGCTCTTTTTGTTTCTCCACTGAACGCTGCGGGAAGAGTGGTCATACGAGTTAGCCCACTTTCGAGCAATTATGAACGGAAAATCTATGAATAACGAATAGGAAAAGGAGTCGTTCACAAACCCGAACCCATGCTTATACCTATAAGTGGGCGGTGGCAGAGACATGGCAAGAGAGCACCATATACGAGCTTGGACTTCAGCCCTGAGGCTTGCTCGGACCAGTAGCATGAGACGTCCTCCGACTCATCACATCTCCGCCCGCTACCGAAAGTAGGATATGGCTTCATTACGTGCATCAAGAGCACCCGACAGACCAATCCTGGAGAAGCATGTGTCGTCAAGCTTTTGTGAGTGGATATTGGAATGGTGGCAACTGACGAACAAGCCTCCATGATGCGAGAGCGAATTCGGACGGCTGCTGCGCCGCCTGCGCTAAGTGACGGGAAATGAATGGAGCGAAGGGACTGGACGATGTGGCGCAATTATTGAGGCTGTGTTAAGAGTTTGACAATTGTGCTATAGCCCGACAACGGACGAACTAACAACGACCGTCGGCGCACATGTGTGCTTGATGTTTGAAGCTCCCGCCGGTCCGTGAGCGTGATTGTTCCTGCATCGTTCAGCTCCTTCGCGCCGTGAGGCTCTGAGAGACAGGCTGCATAACTAGTTCATCGTGCGCGGTTAATGACTCTCCCAAGGCCTAACGCAGGGGAACGAGGGTCACAGGCTGCGACAAGGAGAAGAAGATGGGGGCTGAAGAAGGCGAACCCAGGCCCAACCGACGAGATCCTCACAGTGTTGATCCTGACGTTGGTGGAGATTCATCTCTCTTCCCAGCCTCGTCGGAAAACTGTGCCGCTCACATCACAGGGGTAGCATGTTACTATTCGTGTAAAGAGAAGGATGCGCAGCAGCCGTTTCTGGAGCGCCAACGGAGAAGAGTCCTGGAGAGGACTAGTTACCCGTAATCTAATCCTCGTCAGCGCAAAATCTCCGAAAGCTGGAGAAGGAATCGCACAGGCAATTGTGAGTCTGCCTCGTCAAAGTTGCATGGCGCTCGACACGGGTTATTGAACTTTTACAAGGGGGATACATGTACGGGTTACCCCCCCTCCCTGTCGTCCTTTAAGGGAAAATCGCTTGAGGACCAATTAGCATTTGGAATTCAAGAAAAGTAACAGGGAGGGGGGGCAACCCGTACATGTTATCCCCTTGTATTTCCTTATACGAGGTGATTCCAGCCCCGCGGTCAGTATATGCTACCAGGGGTACCGGAAAGTGCAAAGAGAAAATTTAGGTTAGTATCTTTATTAGCGAAAAAGAAGCATACGTAGGTCTTTTCAGTGTCTATTTCATATTTGAAGTATCTACAAGAGTTCTGTCTTTTCAACTCTTACAATCCTCCATTTTCCTGTTCTCCTTGACTCCGGTCCTTGCAGAACCCATTCTCACCTATTGTATTAGAACCATATAAAGCTCACAACCTCTCCGCCCTTGTTCATCCTGTCCAGCCTCATATTCATCTGTTTGGTATAAAATTAATAGCCGCACATTGCTACAGCGAACTCGAAATCTGCTCTGACCGGGGATATGCTGTACACTTTGGACCGTTGCGGGTAAATCCGCTCCATTTCCTCCAGTCCATATCTTCCAGAAATATCTAATGCCAGTTATGTGTTCATATTGTCTCATGTACTCCAAGAAATCGGCGTCCCATTCCTCATCTTGACCATCGTGTTCTCTTTCTGGCTTCTGCATCTGTTCTGTCCCTTCCGGGAATTGTGGCGGTTGGCATTCTTGGTAAAGCGGAACAACATAAGCAAGCTCCCAATCCACAACTGCAGTCAATACTCCATTGTCGTCGATGAGGATGTTATGAGAATTAGATCGTCGTGGAATAATGCCGTTTTTCTTGGATGTCGTTGTTATTAAGGAAGTGCTTTTAGCAAAATTGCCATCAGTCTCGTGACGACTTGCCTTATTTTTCAGCCTGCTCGATGTCATCTTCACCTCGAGAATCCTGCAAAGTGCGGATCGCATCAAGGAGAGACAGTTTCAGTTGTGCTGCAAACCAATAGCGACTACTCTTGAAAGGACCTCGCGGAACGTCATGAGCACCATTGTTCAAACGGAAGGAGTTTGGTGATACAATCCTGTCAATGACAGCCTCCATTGGTGGCCTATCGTGCAAGCTCTCTTGTGTTCGTTCGATGTTTTCCTGCCCTGCAATGCCTCCTTCCTCCAGAATCACGGCTTGTTGTTGAGTGATACTGGCAATGTCACTAGAGTCAGATATTGCCAATGATCGAGCATTACGTACGACAAGGCTGTTCTGCGTAAAGGGCGAGTTGTCTGATAAACTTTTGCTTTGCGTCTGACGACATGATCTTCCATTGATCCGCCAGTGGTTTTCCCGACATCATCTCCATCAGAATCTACGCGAATCCCAACTCGTTATCAAGAGAACTGTCATGAACGAACACTTACGATACCGCCATGTCCGTATTTTGCCGCACGTTTAGATCACAGATCTACGGGCAGAGTGGCGCGCATTATGAAAGAGCCGCGTTTGGAAAGCACGGTGTAGAGCTTGTTGAATGCGCCTCCGCCAAAGAACTTAATGTCGCATGTCTCATCTTCACCGATGTCGAGATGCTAGCGAACGAGCTTCTCGATGACTTTAACGCAAGGCTCGATGGTCCAAAGGGCCTCCGGACCCCCAAAACCATCGGTTCACCAACCAAGCCCCGGCTGCGTTGGCATATTGGGCGGTGGTGGCAATGGCGCAATCATCTCTGAAATTTTGGAGCTGACGAAGGGTGCTGGAGAGAGAAGTTAGGTGGAGGATGCAAGAGGAACGCGAGGTAGAAGGACTTGATACATTATGCGAGTTTGGTGAATCAATGGAACCTGAAAAACACTCATCCGTGGACTATCAACAAACAGTAACTGGTTATGCGTGTCGTCCACCATGGCTCCCCATTTTCTCCTGAATAGTTACGCGTGAGCTCCAACCATTCATCATTGAATCGCTTCCGTATGATATGATCTGTCGCTCGACATCTCTAGCCCGCGATCGAATGACGACATGGGAACCTGAGCTTGTATACCTACGCAATACAGAGGGTGAATGATATCCATCGAGTCTCGCCACAAGATCACGCGTGTACTATAAGTCATCAGCATAATCCTTTCTAATCCACAGAAGTAAACTCTGTCTTGGTGCGCTGCTTCTTTTTGGTTTAGCGTGGCGGGGCCACCCACCACTTGCTCCTTCCCACTCGTTCGAAGCGCTCTCATCACCACCCCCAGTCCCATCCATCATAAATCTCCCCTTCCAACTCCATCATCCTCCATCCTTTGTCCAACCACTATGGCGTCTGAAGGGGGACCGGACGCCGAATTTCATGACCCAGTGCGCATAGAGCTACTCGAGGCCCTGCAAACCGCCCTGGGTGTCGATGTCATTGCAGCACCAACAGCTTGGGCGTGCCTGTGGCTTAGCGACATTGACTGCCTACGGGAAATTGTACGCCAGGCTCAAATGACGACAGTTCTCATAAGGAGTTTTTTTGGATTCATGGAACTTTCTATAAGAATAGTTCCAAAATGTAGGTTTACAAACCTGATGCTCTGTAACTTAAGTTGCTAATATTATATAGGGACTCAACGAACTCGCCTGTCCTCTACCACTTCTACTCCACAGCAACCTTCCACTCCACAGCAACTTTCCACTCCTCAGAGACCATCTTCGGCACAGCAGTCATCTTCGGCACAGCAGTCATCTCCGGCACAGCAGTCATCTCCGGCACAGCAGTCATCTCCGGCACAGCAGCCATCTCCGGCACAGCAGCCATCTCCAGCACAGGGTAGTCTTCGTGGACAAAAACGGAAGCAGTGTAATGATGGACAGTTGGCAATTACTCGCTCTAAACTACAAAAAGACTTAGTGAGTCTATCTTAATTAATTAAGTTCCTACTAATAATATCTAGTGCTTTGAGAGGGACCAAAAGAAATGCATACTTACAAAGGCAGGCGAGCCAATTGATGTTGCACATATATATCCCTTTTCTATATGGTATGAGTATAACACCGGTAATCGAACAACGCCCTCCTTTTGGAATATCTTACGCATGTTTTGGTCCGACGAGCGTGTGAATGGATGGTATAATGCGATATTTCCCTTAGGTACGGAGATTTGCTATAACCTTATATGTCTTTGCCCAAACGCGCATAGATATTGGGAGAAGGCATATTTTGCCCTTAAACCAATCAGACTTTCGAACAATAAGAAACGTTTAGACGTACAGTTCTTTTGGCTGCCGCCACGCCATCATGTTTCCGAAGTCGGCATTCTACAACGTCCTTTATTACCATCAGCCTTGGACCGAGGACCGAACAAAACGTTGCTGTATGACAACGATACTTATAAGAGAATCTGCTCTGGAGACGAAATTTCTCTAGAAACCAATGACCCAGTGTTACGGCCTCTGCCTGATTTTAGGGTGTTAGAGATGCAATGGTATTTGCACCGCGTGACAGCAATGAGCGGAGCTGCTGAACCCCAGGACGACTTCTGCGGTGGCGATAATAGCGATGATGATCTTGCATTACCACTGCAGAATAGGTGGAATTTGTACACGGAGGATGAGTGGGATATAGAAGAGGAGCCGGATATGGACATGCAAGGAAGTTCATCAACGCCGATTCCTGCCTCATCTTCACCTGAGCGCCTCGTTCTACAGCTCCCAGAAGATAATAAGTTCGAGCATGCAGCTACAACTAGTCAGAGAGAAGGCCCCGAAATATTTGGTCAAGGGCGTTAGAGGACTCCATGGACGGAAGGAACCTTTCAGCTTGGCCCATAGCTCGGGACTTACGCCGCGCTTCGTGAAGTTGTATCGTTCCAAGGCTACCTTCCTCTACCAGCAGATTGTACGATTAGCATGGGCTTAAAGGCTACTATTTAACAGGACTTTTATAGTAGCTAGCTTTTCGTAGCTACATCTAATATATACTTTACGCTACCAAAGTTACAGGTCTTTGTAACCTGTACTTATCCTTTTCGCGTGCACACAGGCCTTATGTCTTGCTACGCTGGTGTGACCACTGCTAAAAGTGACGGCACCCACCTCCAATTTTGGAGGTGAGGGTCCCTGAACATAGAGTTACTGCGGTAAAGAAGGTCGTACATCCACAGTATTCGATTTCAGGAGTTGGTGGCATGAATATCGGAAATCCATTGGAATTATGTTGAATTATCAATAGGGCAGGGGAGCGATGTGCAAAAACAGTGGTGCTTAACGGCAGCTATTTTGGAGCTGGTAGAAGGCTCGAGGACATCCAAGTCTGTGTGGAGCGAGGCCAAAGATAACTTTAAATCTATCGGTCTTACATTGAATTGCCCTTAAGTTACGAGTATGTGCAGTGGAACTAGAGAGGGTGCTTAGAGTCCAGGTCATATGGGCGAAATAGGTCGATGGACTGGAGCGCCTTACACACGCTTAAGTTGGTCTGGTTGGTCTCAAGGACCTACGCCCATGCCACAGTATAGGTATGTAAGAGACTTATTTTGAGACATGCACCTTTACTGTGTGTTAAGGGTCCCAGTGGCCTAGTTTTGCGGGAGTCTTTTGAAGGAGACCTATTTTCAAGCGTCTGAGATGCGTCTCGCGTGGGTCATCAACTTAGGGTCGGAATCGGAAGCCACTCGGGAGAATCTGCGCACATGTTAAATGCCGCGCCCTGCATGTTCTGAGGATATCTGCTGCTCGTTGGAGCAAAGCTGAAAGCCAATGGAGAGGTGGATTGTAGGGAACATATTGCCAACCTGGAGAGCTTCTCTACCTTTTCATTTCGAGGGAAGATACAAAGATATACAGTCTACGTAAATCAAAATCCATACCCATCCAAGATGCGAAATGCACTCAATATAAATCGAGCTCTTTACTCTCCCCGTATTTTCCTGAAGAAATCCGTAACACCGGTGAACACCACTAGTAGGATTCCTCCACCAGGACCCAATCGCAGCACCTTGGGTAAGAATCCCTTGTACAACGCGCTGAAGCCCTCCTCTTTCATGACCAGGCCGAGTGACGGCCATGCCCAGTTATACTTGCGTACGCTACCGGCAACTTTCGGTGAATTTTGGATTCGAGACTTGACGACGTCCATTGGGGTATTCAAAATAGTTCCGACGGTACCGCCGACAGTTCCTGAAAGTATGTCGTTCCACACTTGGCTCGTCTTGTTCTTAGCCTTCGGGAGCAACGCCCGGACTTGGAAGATACAGCCGAAGTAGCCTGCGTTCCAAAGAACGTGTCTCCACATGGTGCTCTCCAAGCCCTGGTACAGAGTCAATGGGCCCTCTTGCCTAATGATCTTGCCCACGCAATCTATCATACCGGTGTACTTGTGCGCCTGCGCCTTGTCCTGGAGCCGGATCTTGACGAGTTCGAAGGGAACTACAACAAAGGATTCGGTGGCACCAGCAGTTGCGCCAGTGAGAACAGAGAGAGACTGGTTCATCTTGGCTACACCAAATAAGTTGCGGTAGAATTTCCCCCACTCGTCGTTTGCAGCGAACTTGGTTGCTCTGGGGTGGCTGTCAGCACGCTGTTAAAGGGTAACCAAGGGCGGAGCCATAATCACCTCTTAGGCGCTTCCATCAAAATGGGCGCACTTATTCCGCGGTACAATCTTGAGAAACTGCAACAGACCGTCAGCTCCGAGTACTCCAGGTGCTGAGAGGCATCGGTTTGTACCCTTCGTTCTTGATAATCTTGCGGAAGCAGTCAATCATGCCGTTGTATCCCTCCTCACCAGCGCCCTTGCCAGTCTGAAGCTGTCTATATCACATTCAGCTTGCGCGACTCAGTATGTGCCGTGTGCCGTGAGCCTTACACTCGGGTTTTGACCACGTCCAGCGGGTACCTTGAGAGCTCTGTCAGTTTCAAGATCAGCTCGGACAACGCAGCTCTGCTTACATGACCAGAATCTAATCAAGATTTAGCAATCAGTAGATTCTCATCCAAGACTCATGTGGAGTCAATGGCACTCACTTCGGACACACCAGCAACGGCACCTGCATTTGGTAAGCTTCTTATCGGACTTCAAACTGCAATTGAATCACTCACCTGCCGCGAACTGATATACGAAGGGAAGAGGCTTGTCGGAAGACATCTTGTTTTCTACCTCTTGAGATGTAAAAGACTGAAAAAGTGCGACTGCTGAGTACAAGGAAGATGGAAGAGGTATTTCACACCGCTGCTGCACGAGACCTGGGGAATGCGGCTTGAGCGTGGGATGGAGGAGGTCCAAGCTTTAAACGCCTCAAACCTTCTTTTGCCCTAGCTGGCAGAAGGGACAGGAAGGGGCACGCGTCTGGGAAGCAATCGGCCTTAATTGACTCATACAAAAATTCGAGAAATGTGCGCACAGTGGCAGTGAAGGTTATTCTACCCTGCGGATGCTTTTCGTCGGATACCGACCCTTCGGCGTTTGATTTTAGCCGATGGTCTTGGCGCCTAGATTTGTCACGTGATCGTGTGGTTGTTTCGACGCGCAGCCCGCGCGTCGAATCACCACGACTAAACAACATTACACCTTCATCAACGCAACAAATTATATCAGCTAGACCCGGAGTCTTAGCTGCACGCTTATCCTTATGTCGACTGGCCAAAAATCGTTTTTCGACCAGAATACGAAACCAAAGGTATATATTTCCCAGTTTCCAACTTATTCACAGTGAAGCTCACAACCATTTCCTTCAGTCAAGGCCCTATTGGCACCGAACCCACAGCTCCAACGATGTTTCCCGACATAACCACCTTCCCAAAGACGTCATGAAAGGTTCTCCGATTGCAGCGTCTACTCAGACGAAGACGAAATTGAAAGCCTTCCAGTTTATTGAAGGCCGACCGGCTGCGAACAATTACGAGAATGATGCGGACCAGGAGAATCAACCGGTTGAGGTTGAAGGGCAGAAACCACAAGCTGTACCAAAGTCGCAGGGAGACGTTCCGCAGGAAGCTCAAGTTATGTCAAAGTCACAAGGTGATATCCCGCAGAAAGCAACCCAAACACCAAAGCTCCTGCAATCAAAGACATGCCCTCCTTCAACGCCCGCCACAAGACTACCACTTGCGGATCTAGTGGGGAACTCGAATGACGCGTCAAGGCGTGGTGTGATACACAATACCTCTCCAGATGAGCAGCTGTACTGGCGAAACGTGCAATCACCAACCAGCTCGAATACTATTACCACTCCAGCACCCCGAAGAGGTAAAAAGCGGGCACGAAGCTCCTCTCCTCTGGGCCCATCACAGACTGAACCCTCCAACTTTGCCAAAGAACCATTCGACCTCCAAGGAATGCAACAAATATTAAAGACTCCGCACGCTGACCCAGCCGCCGACTTATGGAACCGATATACTGTCAATGCTACCACGAAGACCACTCCAGCCGCGAGCAAAGGCATTGCATTAGCGCAACTCATCAATGAATCGTCGCCCCACTCGTCAGCAACTGCCGGAAGTGTGAGCGGGCTGCGGCGATGGGCAAGCTGTGGCTTGGAGTGGCCAACGTCAGTGACTAAGAGGAGAAAGACTAGAGGCGCATTTAGAGGTGAGAAGGGCAATTTGGAAGATGGATATGGGGTTTCTAGCACCGACGACCCAATGCAGGGAAAATCGAAATTATCAAAGGTTGGAATCCTCCTCGAGAAAATTCAAGAAACTATGGTGAAACCACCAGTGCAAAATGCGTCGAGCTTTCCATCGAGCTCGTCTCCATATCCTGAAGTGGGGGAATTTTGCGTGGCTCCTGCTCTATCTCCTCTCCAACGACTTTCGCGTGGACAGCGGAATGATATTAAACACGGGGCAGACTCGCGGTCGAGCCCTGAACCGCCCACACCAGCCGTTGACGACAATGAAGAGGAGCAGAACGCAAACCTAAAGCCGACTAGTTCGTCTGAATACGGAGATGTGGACATTGATATTGATATGGTCGAAGCCATCGAGGCAAACTGCACAGCTCAACAAAATCCACCCGTCGCAGCCGGCGCGACCATTTTTTTAGAAGCTATTCAGGAATCCAACCCTGCAGATTGTTCTATCGCCATCGAGCCCCCGAAGCAAGATACTCTTGGTAGCGACGACGAATTCGGACTGGAAGATGAAGACATTTTCGACGCAGATCTGGAGAATCTTGCTTCTCTATACGATGCAAGACCCGACTTGACGCCTGCGGTCGCAAGGGACACACAAGGGACAGCAGCTGCGGAGAATATACTTAAGGCGCCTGACCCCCCACCTATCATAAATTTATGTGAGGAGGAATCTTCTGATGAGTTTGGCGATGATGATATTGATGTCGAGCAATTTGCCGTTGCTGAGGCGATAGCGACACAAGCGTTTAATGCCAGTCCAAGCACTCAGCATTCTGTACGTTTGTACCAGTCCTACTCGTCAAGTAAATATAATACTAAGTAATTCAAGAGTCAAAGCAACACCCAAGCAATTCAACGTTATCTCATTAAGCAAGTAGACGAAGGCCAATACAAGAACGCAAAAGGCCACCTGTTATCTGAGAAGGTATGGCATTCTTGAATTGTTGAAACACTGGATTTCTGACGCCCTTGATAGACTCTTCTGGTCGAAGAAGAGAAGACGAAGTTGTTCAAAGCAATAACGCTTCGCCAATCCTGGTTCGACACTCCATGCACACCTGGATCCTACGTTCATGTCATAGGAAACTTCTCCGCGACCGGCCAATGCCTGGTTGATGATGCCAATAACATGATCATTCTCCATCCCGATCATCTTATCTCCGCTACGGTTGTTGGTGATTCCTTCTCTTGCATTCGACGTGCGGTACTACAAGATCGCGTGAAAGCAACCAGTAGAGCAAACGCCCCAATGCTTTATGGCACTATTTTGCATGAGCTGTTTCAGGAGGCTTTGATGGTAAACCGTTGGGACTCTGAGTGGCTCTATGAAACCATCCAAAGACTGTTACCGAGACAATTTGAGGCGATCCTGGAGATCGGCTCGTCAATGGAGCAGATCGCAGACCATTTGAAGAGTAAATTACCGGAATTGCAATCATGGGCCGAAATATTCGTGCGAGCAAAACCAAGGGTACATGTGCTATACCCCCCTTCGAAATATATTACTGACTGTATGTAGGCGAATGCAATTGTTAAAGACCGCCACGGGAAACGGGCGACAATGAGTATCAATAAACTTCTTGATGTCGAAGAACACATCTGGTCACCCCAATACGGTATCAAGGGCAATATTGATGCGACCGTACAAGTTGTCATGAATGACGATAGCGGTGAGAGAATTCTCACGGTTCCTTTTGAAGTCAAAACTGGGAAAAACAACACCAGCTCAGCACATCGGATTCAGACGAATATGTATACCTTGCTCTTGTCCGATCGATACGGTATGTCACAATAGCTGTTTACTTTGCTCATTTGGCTAATACTTCCCAGATGTTGACATTGCATACGGGATTCTATACTATCTCGAGACTTCTGACATAAGCCGACTACCTACCGTAAGGCAGGAGATTATTCACATGATCATCAAACGCAATGAGCTCGCTTGTTACGTTCGCGATCGACTGGAACTACCACCTATGCTCAAGGATAGTTTCATGTGCACAAAGTGTTATGCACAAGAAGCATGCTTTCTGTATCACAAGCTTGTGGAGGATGGAAATGGCGAAGTCTTGGGAAAGAAAGCCAAAGAACGATTTGACGAACTTGTTCGGTACTTAACGCCATCCGATCAAGAGTTCATGAAGAAATGGGATGCGCTGTTGACAAAGGAGGAAACCGACATGATGAAATTCAGGAGAGAGCTCTGGACAATGCTCAGCACTGAACGCGAAAAGCTAGGGCGGTGCTTCTCGAACGTCATTCTGGAGCTTGGTTCAGCCTCCGAACAACAAAGCGGATCTAAGATCAATCGTTATATCTACACTTTCATCAAACCGAAACCACCTCCAGGGTTCTCATTTACGGAGTCACAACTGACCGTCGGAGAACCTGTAGTTATCTCCGATGAGAAAGGTCATTTTGCTCTCGCAAACGGATATGTGACGAACGTCCGCAAACTCCGTATCACCGTTGCCGTTGACAGACGACTTCACAATGCACGCATAAAACAGCCTGGATTTGACTCGGAGACAAACCAAGTTTTTGCAGGTATAATGGAGGTTTCGAAAGAGGGAGCTCCCGCTTCAACGTCGCAGCAACATGTTGAAGAAGAGCCAATCCTTTATCGCCTCGACAAAGACGAGTTTAGCAACGGTATGGCAGCAGCTCGCAATAACTTAATACAAATCATGGACGACAATGTGTATAAGGCGAGAGAGCTCAGATCTCTCATAGTTGAAGGGACCGCGCCGATATTCAAAACGAGTCCGAGCGCTTACTCGCTGCCCAGTCCATCTACCCAGATGGCGATGAACTCGGATCAAAAGGCAGCAGTTGAGAAGGTCATGTCAGCCCAGGACTACGCTCTCGTCTTAGGCATGCCCGGTACTGGCAAAACAACGACAATTGTGCATATCATTCGCGCCCTTGTCGCAAAAGGGAAAAGCGTCCTCCTCACTTCATACACCCATTCTGCCGTCGACAATATTCTTCTCAAGATCCGGGACGACAACATCGGGATCCTGCGCCTGGGCACCGCGTCCAAGATCCACCCTGAAGTGAAGAACTTTGCTACACTCGCCGCTGAACCAATGAACAGCCTCGAGGAGCTCGAAAGATCTTGGATGGACCCCCTGGTTGTAGCAACAACATGTCTTAGCATCAGCCATCCTCTCTTCAATCGTCGTGTCTTCGATTACTGCATCGTCGACGAAGCTTCTCAGATCACATTACCCGTTTGCTTAGGCCCGATCCGCATGGCCAATTCGTTCATTCTCGTTGGTGACCACTTCCAGCTTCCTCCCTTGGTGCAAAACAAGGAAGCCGCTGCAGGAGGACTCGACGTCTCCCTCTTCAAACTCTTGAGCGACAGCCATCCTCAATCAGTCGTGACGCTAGAACACCAATACCGCATGAGTGCCGAAATCATGCTCCTCTCTAATACGCTCATATATTCAGGTCGCCTCAAATGCGGCAACACAACCGTCGCCTCCCGCAGCTTATCAGTACCCAACATCTCCGCGTTGCTATCTCACCACCGCACGACGCTCGCACCGACCCAAAGCTATTACAACTGTCCTGGTACCTCCTCGCCCACCTGTTGGCTCGCCCGCGCTCTGGCACCTTCAACAAAAGTCCTCTTCCTAAACACTGACACTATCTCCACAACCCTCGAAACCGTCTCCGGTCCTCGCATCACCAATGCCCTCGAAGTGCGTCTGATTACCCATCTCACCATCGCCCTCCTAACAGTCGGCATTCCGGCCTCGGACATCGGCATCGTAGCCTTCTACCGCAGCCAACTCGAACTCCTCCGAACTTCCCTCGCTCATCTCAACAGCAGCCAACTTACCGGCCAAACGGTTGAGCTTAGTACGGCAGATAAATTCCAGGGCCGCGACAAAGAGGTCGTGGTTGTGAGTTGTGTGCGGAGTAATTCGGAAGGCGTGGTCGGAGATCTGTTGAACGATTGGAGGAGGGTTAATGTGGCGTTGACTCGGGCGAGGAGCAAGTTGGTACTTGTGGGGAGTGTGAAGACCTTAGGGAAGAACGAGTTGTTGAGAGACCTTGTGGGGTTGTGCGAAGGCAAGGGGTGGGTATTTGATCTAAGCTTGGATGGAGTAGAAGGTCATCTTTTCGATGAAGCGGGGACGCAAAGTCCGCTCAGTTCGAGGAAGAGTGCTGGTAAGGGGATGAGGGGTGGAGAAGGCGTCACGCTCACGCCGAGTCCGAAGATGAAAAAGATGGTCGGAGCGGTAGCGGAATTGGAGTCGCCGTCGAAGCGGAAAGTGCTAGGCGAAGTGACGAAGAATAGTAAAATCAAGAACCCTGGAACGAAGGCGCTGGTGAAGACTCCGGAGAAGAGGTTTCTGGCTGGGAAGCGCGGGATTTTGCAGGCCAGACCGGTGATGAGGGATGTGTTCAATGATATCTTGTAGATGCTTGGTTTTTTTGCGTTTGATGCGTTTGAGAGCGAGGTTTGGGCTGGTCGTAGAGTTGGATATTACTCTTTGTGCAGACTTGAATTTATTTCGAGTGGCCTTGCAGCTGAATCTCAGATTGGGATAGATATTTGTTCAGGACTGTCCCCGTGGCCTGTAGATAATTGTTCGGAGCTCTACGATATCCTGAAGTTTTCCGCGAGAGAGGCTATATCCTTCTACCCTTTGAAAATAATATCCCTATGACTTCTACACACAACTACATACTCGAAGAAACTTTATCCCGTCAGTACATGTCGATATATCGCTTATCAGCCACTCCATACTCATACTTGAAGATAGGAGTACTTCAACAAGTAAGCGCATGGCTACATTATCATCCAAAGCCAACATCTCCCATCGCCTCGATTTACCCGGTTATCCTTTAAACCAACACTCAGGAGATGGCAGAGCTATTCCACGATTGTTGGTTTCGGTAAGATTTTGGAATTTCCGCGGGAGGAAAAGTCCGACTGCATCCACCTCCAAGGCCGCGGAGATGCGGAGATAATACCGTTACAAGCTTTTGACCTAACATCTTCCGAGATATGCAATCTAGCATCTGACTAGGGAGGCATCATTGGGTCTCAAAAAAAGCTTGATTCTACGTCTGCTTCCTTCCGACGTGCGTTTCAGGTACGTTTACCCGTCGCGATGGGCCCCTTCCCCCCCCCTGCAAGAGCCAGCCAGCCCCCCCTTGTACTTCAATGACCCCCATCATCTTGAAACTCGACGAACGGCTATCGCCGCAAACCATGCGTCCAGATAGTGTTATAGATTTATAGATTTATAGATTATCACACGGTGATTGCCGCACGCTTCACTCCACGCCAAGATCGCCCCGTATATCTCTAATACATGGATTTTTGCCTCACGGGAAGTTGCCGTCGTAAGCTCTGCGTACGTGTTAGAGAGGACGTATTGTGGATATAGTAGGATCAAACGTTCCAGAAAGCTAAGTGAGGGAGGCCTGTATCAGGTGGAAGTGCTGGCCCGAGGTAGAGAAAGGGCGATAATTAAAGCACGAGTGAACGCATACATCACCAATTAGCAACAGTTCTGCTGCCAACATCAGTTCATCTGTGGGGGTGGGAATCACGAAGATACTGGAGCTTCATTTTAGACATATGTCCATTCTCGCACAATATAGGAGTCGGTGGTTTATGTGAATAAGTCCTTTTTGAGGTGGAGGAGTATTAGAGACTGATTGTAGCTCCTAGCCAACCGCGCCAACAATAGCCACGTAATTTATCTTGCTGTTAACTAAGCTCTGCGACAGCCTATTATCTTTTACTCCTTATGCTCCAGCCAAGCTCCGAATTCGTCTAATCTCTTCTCATCCTCCTCATCGTCCTCGGCGTTGAACATACCCGATTTCTTCTCGCTCGTTTTCTTAAACTTTTCGCTTCCGTCGGAGATGAATGCTACTACCGTCCTGCCATCGAAGTGTCGACCGCTCATCAGCTAGTAAGAATGTTAGCGTCGCGGAATCTGCCATATGGTGTTTGAAGACCCTTACCCGAACACAGGCCTTTGCGGCTTCGACATTGGCAAATCGTACGCTAGCAACACCATCCTTTTCTTTGTCAAACAGAACAACATTAGTAACCTCACCTAGCTTGGAGCATTCATCGCGTATGTCTTCCTTTATGTCGAGAATTGCTGCGGGATCTTCTTGGAGCTCTTGGAGCGTGAACATGTGCTTCAGTATGACCACCTTGTCGAATCGAGAGCTCATAGTTGGAAGAGCAGGCTCGTCATCATCCCAGTCCGTAAGTTTGCTTGGGAAATAGTTAGCATGTTGGACTCATAACCCCTGTAGCGCCTGGGATGTGTATCACAGACCTGTTCAGCTTCTGCAGATTCTTGACAATCTTCTTCTTCTCCTTTCCAGTAGCCTTCGGTGGCGCATCCTGTTGCTTCTTATACGACGTATCAGCTTCCTTAACTCTCATTGGTCCTGCAGGTCCCTGTTGTCCAAACCGAAAATCTGTTTCGTCTAGCAGCTGTATAGCAAGCTTCACGGATTCTGGCCGGAAGAACACGACCAATGCATCACCCTTGAAGTTTCCCTCTTCGTCTTTGTAGAGCTTGATGCGCTTGTCGCCAGTTTCCGTAGCCTCGGCGATGACGCCGCAACGTGAGAAAACGGACGCGACTTCTTCGACCGTAGCGTCGAGGGGGAGAGAGGTGACGTAAACGGCTGCGTTCTTGCGTTCGGGTTTCGGTTTATCATCTTTTCGGGACTTCTTCTGCTTTTTGTTGCTTTCTTTGCTTTCCTAGTAGATTATAGATGGCTTAGCTTAGGTCGTGAATCGGGTGCAATAGTAATCTGGGGTCACTCACTTCTGGGCTACCATTCTCATGCTCGTTCTTGCGTTTCTTGTGCCCTTGTGCTGGCTCTGTGTCGTCGACACCTGCTACGGCGTATGCTGCCTGTTGCCTCCGTATTTCGGCTTCGTCCAACTGTGTACCGCCAACATCAAGTAGTAATTAGAATGCCGTCCCGAGAGCCATCGCGCACGCTTGAGGTAAATTGCCCAGGACAATGGGATGCAAACGATCGCATATCCTCTGGGGGAATGAGGGCACGAAGCGTACCGATTGAACCCATCTGTTCAAATCCTCGTTGAATTCCCATTCAGAGCCATCGTCGTCCTCCAGTATCCACTTGGCGTCTGTCTTAGAGTATGAAATCCGGTCATCATTTTCAAATTCCTCAATAGCCCGTGGAAAGGGTGTGCGAGCAGGCTCAGCCATGACGTGATGATGTTGTGTCGAAGTATCAGGCTACTGCGGAAGGTTTATAGAGGCTTTGGGAGTTGTGGAGGCCACCGAGGACCGGTATGCAGGTAAGTCGTCGCCCTGGAATGCTGGATGTTATAGTTTCCCGTGTGATAATTGCGAAGAGCTGTTGGATTTGTTGGAAGGTTGTCGTAAAGACAGTGTTTTCGTTGTTTTCGGCCGGTGGTGTCCGCAGCGAACTCATCTGAGAGTCGCGCTAAGCCTATTTCGAAGTAACTCAAATCAAGCTTCCCACGCGGGGGCTCTACAGGGCTGAATTGCTTTGAGGAATTGAATATTTCAAATTAGAGTTGAGGCTCTTCGCCGCGGGGGAGATATAAGGTAATATCCTGGCGTAACCTCATTTAAAAGTATGCAATTCACACTTTCCACCCTGTGATGCCAAGGAAAGCCATCGATATGGGCTAGCGTTTGTCGACAAAGCCTGCTCATGGTGCTTCAAAAGTGTAATTGTTATCTGTCGAAACCCACGAGACAAATGTAGCTATCAAATAGAAAACTATGATTGGGTGATTTCATCGAAGCAGTGTAATTAGCACTGCTCGATTCTTCGGTTCTGTCTTCCTATCTGAAAGGTCGAGATACATGCTGTGAGCCGTTCCAGCTCTGCTCCAAGTTTTTAATTTTTATTTTTGGTGCCAAAGGAAACGGTTTTCTGAAGGTATAAGAGGCGTGGAGCCTACCACACATGCGCCCAACGTGCCAGGAAAACATAACCGTTTATCCAAAAGGGAGTTACACCGCGCTCTGATAGTAAGAAGGAAATGCCGAAAGGCTAGTAAAAGACCAGTCAGGCCTTTTCCATCCCAGGACCGCATTCAAGAAGACTCTTAGACAGATTTCCGCACTGCTACATTAATAAGATAAAAGTAATATCCAACAGAGCGCCAATCGTGCAGGTATAGCCTTCAACACCTTTAAAATGAGACGGAAATAAGGTGGAATAACGCGGAGATGAAGATAGGGATTGTGCTCAAGCCATGAAGTGGCCGGACGAGTCCACAGAGTCGTGGTTCTTCTCATGGGGGCCTTCCATGTCGTGGCGTCCTGACATCTCGTCATCCCCATCCCCAATCCTGACCTCGCGAGTGAGCTCGACATAGTCATACTGCAAACAGGTTAGCGGACGGTTGAAAATATCTAAGTTATGAGACTTACGGCAAATTCGCCAATCTCAACGTCGTCGATACCGAGAATCTCTTCCTCTTCAGTGGCACGGAGCTTAAAAATGGGCATGAATTTCCCAAGTCCATCCAGACAGCCTAAGATTAGGCAGGTACCCAAGAACGAGTAGGCACCACCGGTAAGGGAGTCAGCAAGTTGAATGCCGAGCTGCTCCCAGTGGTGGTTCAGCCAGCCGCCCTCAATGACTGTGAAGCCGTCCAGATGCGCTATGTAGTTCCTGCAGACAAAGAAATTAGCGGCTTTCCTTCATTCTGATAACTTTTCTCGACTCACGCCGCAAAGAAACCGGTGCAGATGTTGCCAACGAAACCTCCGACAGCATGGACAGCAAAGATGTCAAGAGCATCGTCACAGCGAAGGAAGTACTTCAGTTTCGTAGCATAATTGCATGCAATACCACCAAAAACTCCATACACCACGGCGGCCCAGGCGGGTACGTATCCAGATCCAGGAGTGATGGCAACCAGCCCCGCGATGACGCCTGAGCAGAATCCTACGGTGGACCATTTCCGTTCCAAACGATAATCAACCAAGCACCAAGTGATACCACCAACGCAAGCTGCAAGGTTGGTAACAACTGCGGCCATTACGGCACGAAGGTTAGCAGAGAGGGCCGAACCAGCGTTGAATCCAAACCATCCCACCCAGAGAAAGACGGTACCGATGACGATGTGGGTGACGTTGTGTGGGCGGTAGTTAAGCTCCTGTGTACCATGTCCTCTCCTCTTTCCGAGCATGTATGAGTAGGCTAGGGCTGCACAGCCGGACGAGATGTGCACAGGGGTTCCTCCAGCAAAGTCTAAACCACCCTTCTTAAACACCCAGCCCTGGGGATTCCAGGTCCAGCAAGCGATCGGGTCATAGACAACGGTGGACCAAACGAACATGTAGATGATACACGGCAACATTCTACCTCGCTCAGCAACGGCGCCAACGGCCAAAGCGACACTTGAATCTGCGGTCAGTACATCTGGAAGTCTGCATACGGCTATGAGAGACTTACGTGATGGCAGCGAACATGCCCTGGTACACAGCAAAGAGCAAATCAGGGATTCTTGGGCTTCCAACAGATGGCTGGGCAAGGGTGTTCCTTAAGCCAAAGTTATCCAACGCTCCAATGAACTTCCCAGCCTTGTGAGAGAAAGTCAAAGAGTAGCCCCAGAAGAACCATTGGAAAGAAATAACAGCTGTGGCCATGACGGAAAGCCATAACAGAGACAAGGCTGACTTTCGCCGCGCCAGACCGGAATAGAAGAAGCTGTGAAATGAGTTAGATTTTAGTTTTCGACAGTTTGAAACTACATGATTAGAATTGTGACATACCCAACGCCTGGAATCATGAGAAGCACAAGTGCAGTGGAGGTAAGCATCCAAGCAATATCACCGGACTGGCGGAGATTAGTAAGCGCCAAAGATACCGAAGTATTTAGGACCATTGGGAGACGCGTACATCATAGAAGACATTCAGGTCGTAGAGTAATGAGTCTCCTCCGGTGGGAATGCTCCCGTTGTTGTAGGGTTCGAGCGGGACGTAAGGCAGCGTTGTAGGGTCTGTAGACTCGGCCATTGCGGGATGATTGCTACCCAATTCTAAACCTCTAAACCTAGGATAAGAAGAATGCGATAGGGAATGTATTCGATCGTGATTGCCGAGAGTTGACAATATTCGGCCAAAAAGAGAGCTGAAGAGCGCGGAAGATTTGGTCGTAAAGAGCGGGTGAAGAGAGAGGCGGAAGAGGTCGTGACTGACGGCTGAGCCCGAAGTGCACTTCCAGACTTGTCCAGGATATTCAGTGAATGCTTTCCTTGGCGTGCGGCCTCCGATTATCTTCTGGGGCCGGCCGAGAAGGCTGTATGCAGGTTCGGTAGGCTCTGAAATGCACACGCGACAACAGTTCGTGAGGCTCTTCGCTGGAGAGCTGGAGTTATTATAGAATCGACATGCGCAAAATCCACAGAAGTGGAGCCAAACCCAGCATAAGGGGCCATCTCGATACTTTTAAATGACAGTAGTAGCCGTTCCTCGCCGTTTCCCAGCATTACCTGCATCCGTGCCTCCAAACACGGCTCCAGAAGCAGCGCTGGGGTGACCCTCCAAGCCACTCAGTGGGGTGTCAGATACGTCCCGCGCTTCAGCCAATGCCGTTGCGGTTTGCCCGCGCTGTCGAGCGTGTTACGCAGGGAGGACGCCATTGAATTGGGGCGGCACTCAGCGGAGGCTAACCTGTTGAACCGCCCTCGCGGGATGATGATGGCCGCCGTCGTTTTCTTTCCCACGAAGCACGAGAGGCTGCGAGCTGCCGTGATGACCGAAAGGCCCCAACCTCCTACGCCATCAGAGGCCGCACTGCTGGCCAAAGAGCGCCTCTCCGATGTGCAATTATCGTGGGCGGATAGCCTGCCCATTCGTGCTTCAAACGAGGGCAACTTCCGCTATCCCATGCTCGGCCCTATCATCACATTCGACGATGACATTTGTTTTCAGCAAGACCCTTTTCCTTATCGCAGGCCCGCCCAATCTACTCAATCCCTTCGGCTTGCCCAGACTCCGTCTCTGTGACAAGCCTTGCGGCCCTAGCTTGTCCTGAGTCTTAGCGCTGAATCCGTTGATACCAGACTGGATCCAGCTACCGTTATGGTGTTGTGGTGGTCATCTGAGACGCTTACAGCTCTCTCACGCATCTCACAAGCCAAACTTCAACAACGCTCAGCCGTCGTGCTGCTCCTTGGTTCCAGTCCTGCAATCGTCCGGCACCTCGAGATTCAAAGATATTTGTCTCACCAGCCGTTTGACTTTTCATGAAGATCGTGTCGCCATCGCGTCTGGAAATGAACTTGGATGCTCTGAAGATCCCCCCATACGGCCGCCGCAGTTCATCTCCCTCCCACTCCCATCTCCCTCTCTCTAACCACCCCACATCCCGCATCGTCGAAACGAGCATCGCGTTCGAACCAGAAGCTCGAACAACATGCGTTTCTCATCGGTGCCTGGCTGGTGTCCCCCGATCCACCTGCAGGAGCGACATTCTTGGAATTTGGAACCCTGCTCATAACACCACCACACATGCTTTTTCTGGCCTTCGGATCTAACCCTGTCTGTGTACACATTCCCTGTCGACGATCTCAAAATTTATTCAATTCTCTGCTGTTGCTGGGCGCCTCTACTCTCTTTATTTTTCGCTTTCTCTGCGTTTGGAAAGCAACTCCACGCCACATAATTCTAGCCTAAGCGAACACATTCGCAGTGATAAGCCCGTTGCTCTCTAATTGGTGTTTGTGAAGAAAGCAAAGGCCGGCGAATAAACTGACTTATCAATCCTCGGTGGACTTGAGAACCAACTAAATGTATTATACACGCCAATCCTTTTAAGTGTTCTTCTGAGTTACACAACGAATTTACCCTAAACTTTATTTCTGGCCGCTTACCTTGGGCGTTTGCTTTGCGGCCTCGCTCGCTGCACCGTTGGAGCGTCTGTTTACGGCGCTGGCATACAAGGCCGATTACAACCGTCGAACGGGTGTCCCGTGTATCCCTTTGAAGTCCTCATGGGTTGAGCAACCTCGAGTTTCGGGATTCCCTACTCCTTAGATTATGCTAGTTTATGAAAGCAGTTCAATACGCAAGTAGGGCGCACAAATGGTCCTTTGCCAGCGTGATTAAGGCTTCGTGTCACGACGTTGATGAAACGGTTGACAGTAGAGTTTCACATAACACAATCATCCTTATAGCCGTCCGCTTGCAGACCGCTGTTCAATTTCATTCCCGCTCACCAGCTCGCACGACTCAGCTTACTGTGACGCAAAATCACTGTCTTCCAGCCAACGGCTTCTCGCATCCTGCCAAATGCCATCGCTTTCTTGCTTGAAGACGAGCGTGGTTTCCTCGTGAGTAGCGATGGATACATAGCATCCGAGCCCCTGGATCAATATGCACAATCATTTCGGACGTCTCAACGGCCTCTCCAGACTCCAAGGGGCATGTTACATTCTCAGTGGGACAAAGGATCGGACATATGCGACTCCGCTTCTTGATAGTCTGGGCGTAAGTTCTTACCTACCTGCCCCTCTAACAGTGTCCAATTCTATTGGCACAGCTAACACCGATTAAACAAGGAACAAGGGTATTTTGCGAGACAGCATGCAAAGAAGCCAGAGCTTTGGTTGCAGATCGGACATGATACCACATTAGGGAACTCCAAAGCTCAAACGTTAGAAGCTTGGAGATTACGAGTGGTGCCTTCCCCAAAACGCTGTTATAATATCATATTCAGGAATCTTGGAGATGCATGGGCTTGTGCATGGGCTTTCTGGAAAGCACGCGGATTCTGATGATAGACTGAGTATTCGATGTTCAACAATCTTGGAAGCAGACGATTGGAAGGTGTGACTGAAAGGAATATGCACCTCCCTCGGTAGTGCTATCCGAGAGTCCATGCCACATTGAAGTAATTGCCCGCAAAACCTGCAGTCCATGCGAACGTGAGGAGACGAGATTTCAAGCTGCTGTACTTGCCTTATGGAGTTCACTGTCTGAACGGAAAGAAGGAGGCTTCTCAATAATGCGGCAAGCTGCTGATCTCCCGTCTTGCCATGAGGTCTGTGCAATAAGCACTTTAGCGGAGTGACGAATCTGCCATGAGGCTCTCCACGGCCCGGGCTCGGATAGCAGTTCCTCATGATCTTGGCAATGCAATATGAAGATGTCGAGCAGATTGGAGCAGGTCTGCGATAGGAGTATCTGCGTTGTGTGTCTAATGAGGAGGTCTCTTGGGTCTGCTAGAGTACATGGAGTGTAAAGGCCGCCGGCATCTCAATAAATTTGAGTGCTGGTTACGTTGCGTGTGAAATTGGTTAACAGCTAAAGACGAATTCTTGTCACTTTAGCAAATCCATCTCAATTAGAAAGGGTAAGCTCGTTCTCCAACATTACTGCTAATCTTTTCGAGGCAATCCAGAAGGCCGAATATAAAGAACGATTGCACGGTATTCTATATTGGCTTGATTTCCACAAGCAACAGATAGTCGTTTAAATGTCGCCGTTATCTAGGTAGAAGTATTCGAACTTATGGCTGCTCAGGCATAGCGGTCTTCGATGGTCGTGGGCGAGTGTGCGAGGTGAACCCGACAGTATTTACAATAACCAAGAGACCTCGCAGATAGCTATCCCGAGCCGAATGGTGGTTAAGAGCTGCTGGATATATCCAGAACTTGCATGCTTTCCATGATGCTGATTCGTCGCCAGCGAAATCGGCTCGAACAGTTCGAACTGAACTGTTCCTTTGGGATCGAGTGTTGACGAGTCTCTCGGTGGCAAAATCGCGGTCCGGCAAGCGCAAAACCAGGTTTTTTGGTGAAGGCATAGGAAAGGTTCAGAAACACCTCACGTCAACTCCTTTGAATCCTTTATCCTCTGTGAAAGCATATTGCTTTCCTTCGTTCACCCACGAGTCTCCACAACTTAACTTTGACGTTTGGCACCGCCACAGCTGAACTTCGACAAACACGTTGAATCGGCTGTAGGCCGCCGCCGATCATACCTCGAGAAGGAAGAAGCGTGAAGCAAGCTGCCGTCATGAGCCATGACCCATCTTCTCGAGGCGTCCGCTTCACCGAGGAGGACCACGCTGCTCTTGATCCCCTCGATAAACGCGTTGATAACAGCAAACAGCCGACGATGGAGGCGCCAGAATTGCCGATACACGACTCGTCGGGATCAGGCTCGTCTGGCGAATCCGACCACGGAAGCCCTCTGGGTCTTGGCCAGCCGCATGGCTTCCTCGAGGATCCTGACGGCCAATATGAATTCGCACCTCCGGTGTCCACCACCACCACCATCGACGATGCCTCGCCTATAGGCACCAGCTCAAATTACGGCTGGTCTTCAACAAGACAGCTTCGATCAAGTGGAGGGAGTGTGAGCGCGTTGAATGGAGCAATAGTGAATCCTCCACCAATCCAGACAAACGGCATGAGCACAGGTCGGCCACCAAGACCGAGCGCGGTCAGGACGCCCTCGAATGCATACGCGCCTGCCAGGCGGCCAGGCCAATTTACTCTCAATACTTCGAGTCGCCACCGAAATTCCTCGACGACCCGAAAACGAAACCCTAATGCAGAATATCGGGCACAGGAAAAGGCATATGTGCAGCGGATACGTCAGGAGAACGACCAAGATGAATTCTTCGCCGACCTGCGCACTCCTAGCTTGGGTTACAGTACGGACTCAGAAACAGATGATGAATCGCCATCAACTGCCGAGTACGTCGACAACGACCCGTACGACCAGGAGACACTTCTATACTACGGAAACGATGACATGCAACCTTCTGTTGAGGAGCTGAAGATACCGGCAAACCGGGAGAGGTTGGAGTGGCATTCAATGCTAGCGAGTGTTCTAACGGGAGATGTTGTTAAGCAAGAGAAGAAGAGGTTGATTGGTGGTGCCGAGCAGCAGGGCGACAATTCTTTGAAGGCAGAGATTTGGATAGGAATAAGGGCAAAGGTGTGCGGTCGGACACTACAAGCACAGCGGCGAATGGTAGAAGATGGCAGGTCGCGGGTCAAGGCAATGATTGAGGGTATAATTGCATTCGAGATCAAGGGAGAGGCCGAAGTTGGGAAGACCGCTGCAGAACAAGTTGAAGAAATGGTCAAGAAAATTGAAAAATGCGAAAGCCTATATCCGACAAGGCAAGCTATGGAAGCTGCTCAATCAAGGGCTACATCTCAGGCCTACAAGGAAAGCTGTGACGCGGTGATAGCGTGGCATAACACCACTCAGCTAATCAACACTGAGCTGGGGATCCTGAAAAGTTGGGTGGGAAATGATGAACTTGATTTCTCGAAGCCTCGGTCTCGGTCACTGAACGACAACCACCTTACTGACGACTCGTCCTTCATCGACAGGATTCTCAAAGAAGACGGCCTCAAATCTCTTCAAGGTAAAGATAACCTCCTTGTTGGATTGAATAAAGTTATCAGCAAAGCAAAAGCGACACTCATTGCGAACGCCAAAGGATTCGCGGATCGACACCTCCCGCCTTATATCGAGGAACTTCTTACTCTCATCAACTTTCCTTCCCGTCTTGTCCAGGAAATCATCCGGATGCGGTTATCCTACGCCAAGAAGATCAAGGATCCCGCACAGCAAGGCATCATGATGGCAGAACAAATGATCTCGCAATTCCAAATTCTTCTTACGCTTGCAACCAAGATCAAAGAAGCATATATCATTGTTTCTCAACCTGAACCGGGCTGGGAGCCGCCTCCGTGCATTGAGGAGAATTTTGACTTGGTCGTCTTGGATGCTCTGAAATTCTATTTCAAGATGCTGAACTGGAAGCTTTCTGCCAATAAAAACACATTCAAGGAGGCCGAAATTCTCGAGCAGGAATGGGAGTTCTCAAACAAACTTGGGAGACAGTTAGAAGGTGGCGACGTGGAAGTTGCTGAGCAATTCAGGTAACTGACACTTCCGAAACGATGTGATAGCTAACTAATTAGTGTTTTAGTTCTCTGACCTCCAAATCACTCTCGCGTTTGACAGGCCACTTTGAGAAAGAACTCCAAAGGCGACCGGAGGAGGTCGCAGGAGCTGAGATGGACAAGCGATATAAGCAAATCTTGGACTCTGTCCGAGTCCGCCAACGAAAGCTTTTCCGGTTTTCTCGAATCCTCACACAACGCTTTGAAAATTGCACCGAGTACAACATCAATATCGACCCGGAGCAATTACACGACCTCTACGACACCCTTATCATTTCTGGACATTTTCTCGTGGAAACACATGGTGGTGACAACTTCGGAACGTATATTCTTGCCTCGCCACCCTTGGAGAACCGACCGAAGGATATTCAGTCTTTACTTACTACTTGCTACCATGCCGAGGATAACCCAGAAGACCTAGCAAACCCGTACGTGCTGATCTTGAAACCAGAAGATCCCATATTTTGGTCCGGAAAGAGCTTGGCCGCCGACGTGCGGGAACCGCATCTAGACCTAAAGACTAGTCGTCTACGACTTGTAGCCGATGGCTCACAACTGCGGCTAGCAAATGCAAATGCCGCGTTTATGCTTGCTATTGGCATGGATCTCACTAAACTGATCGAGCAAAGGGCAAATCTACCTCGCGTCAATCAAGAGCTCCAGAAGATTAAGAAGACGGCTTACAAGCTGTCCAACACCATCATGGATAGTGTTGAGATTATCAGGAAACAAACAGTTGGGCTCGAATGTCAAGAGCTTATCCAAACTTGTTTTGCATTTGCCACCGAGTTCGGACAACGTTCAGTCTACTATATGGATCACAACCGAAGAGCCTTAAACAACCTCAAATTAACGCGACTGGCACTGGACTGGGTTAGCTTCATTTGTGATGATTGCGTAGCTTCAGATCGCAAAACTTTCAGATGGGCAGTCGTGGCGTTGGAGTTTGCGATGATGATGACTCGTGGCCAAAACATATTGTCAATTACTGACCAGGAGTATGCCAAGCTACGGGCAAAAGTCGCTGGGTGTATGTCTCTGCTTATCTCTCATTTCGACATCATGGGGGCTAGGTCGACGATAGCTGCTCAAGCGGAGAAGCAACGCATAGATGCCATGATGGGGAAGCTCAGACTTGATGTTAGTCGGTTGAAAGATGATGACGAGTCTGTCAGACTAGTGCAAGAGCAACGGCTTGAGCAGCTTAACGAGATTGACGAGTTCAGGAGGCAGAAAGAGGCAGAACGACAGGCACTCGGAAGGGTCTTGGAAGACTCCAATGAAGCCGATCGAGCCCTTACATACCTTTCGTCCTCTGCGACGAATGTTACTTTGCGATGGCAGCAAGGTCAGTTTGTCGGGGGAGGGACTTTTGGATCCGTCTATGCGGCGATGAACTTGGATTCCGGGCATTTGATGGCCGTGAAGGAAATCCGTCTTCAGGATCCTCAACTTATCCCCACAATCGTCGCTCAGATTCGGGATGAAATGGGTGTTTTACAAGTCTTGGATCATCCGAACATCGTCTCTTACTACGGTATTGAACCGCACAGAGACAAGGTGTACATCTTCATGGAATATTGCTCCGGTGGATCTCTAGCAGGTCTTCTTGAACATGGAAGAATTGAGGATGAGACGGTGATTATGGTGTATGCTCTGCAGATGTTGGAGGGACTAGCATATCTTCACGAGAGCGGTGTCGTTCACCGTGACATCAAACCCGAGAGTAAGTCCGCTTCCTCAAAAAATATGATAGCATACTAACAAAGGGTTAGACATCTTGCTAGACCACAATGGAGTAATAAAATTCGTGGACTTTGGGGCAGCAAAAGTTATCGCCCGACAAGGTAAAACTCTGGCTGCGGAGCACGCCGCAACTCGCCAAGGCCGCCAGAAGTCCATGACTGGTACTCCAATGTACATGTCGCCAGAGGTTATTCGTGGACAAAACTTGGGCCGCCATGGCGCTGTCGATATCTGGTCTTTAGGATGTGTCATCCTTGAGATGGCAACAGGAAGAAGACCATGGGCCAGCTTGGATAACGAATGGGCTATTATGTACAACATCGCTCAGGGCAACCCTCCGCAACTGCCAACGAAGGAGCAGCTGAGCGATACAGGCATCGACTTTTTGAATAAGTGTTTCGAAAGAGACCCGTCCAAGAGAGCATCAGCAATGGAATTGCTCCAACACGATTGGATCATGTCACTCCGAGCCCAACTGTCACTGGAACTGCAGACGCCCCAGACGCCCCAGACGCCCAGCGAGGCCTCGAGCAACTCAAGTTGTATCCACAGTTCTCGACCGAATTCGGGAATATACACCTAACCAATCATTTTACTCTATATATTTTAATGTGGGCTGACCAGGCCCTGCTCCAAGCCCTGGTTCGCTTCCCTGGTAAGCCGGCCGAAGGGTTCAATTTCTATTAGTTATGGCGGGAAACTTTTGTTTGTGCTTCAACGCTATATACCGAAAAACATTGTAATGCGTTTTGGGAATCGGGATGGGATGGAGCATCGGGCTGGCGTTTGCATTAGCGATGGTGTACGGGAATAGACGTCTTTTTGGGCATGAGCGAGAACGGGACTGGATTTAGATATCCAAACCCTTCTTGTAGTACTCTTTTCACGTACAAAGCAACGATTATTACCTCGAGGATATGAGAAAAGGGGGCCTTTTTGGTTGGGCTGGAATCGCATATTGCGAAGTCATGTAATGGACCTAATTTATATGTTTTCCATCCTTAATCCAAAACAAACCTATCAATATGAAATAAACCGAGATAAATGACAATACCAAGGGTGTTAAGGCTTGTGGTCAGCTGCCTGGAGAACTCTTACGCTCATGTAATTTCTTCGGGGATGTTCTCACCGCCAACCCACTTTCATCATTTCATGAACTGACGTCGCAGTAAATCGATTAGTCAAGAGCTAAAATGCCATCGGAGCATTCGGCCTCATAGCAACATCTCAATATTCTCGTTCTCCAGCTTGTTAGGCCTTGTCCTGCTATTCTGTGCGCGCTCCGTGAGGCTCCATAGAAATGTCTAGAAGCTCCAAGGTTGGTCTCGGAACTCGCCAACGATGATCTGATCGGAATGCTTTCGAGCGCAGCCAACTATACCAAGAACATAAAGCCCACTAACCCCCATCATACTCCACAGAGAAGTTAAGAAGAGTGTCACTTGCTTCGTACTACTAATATCTCTACTCAAGCCTCTCAGTTGGCAGTCATGAAGCCTCTCGCTATTAACCCACCCCTCCTAAACTCCTCGAATTCCTGGTGCACGAACCTCGAACAGCTCCGCGAACTTTACGATTGTCCACACACTGGAGCCGTCACCACACGCACGTCTCTCCTTCACGGCTTCGCACACGACCCCGCCGTCCACCAGTACACATTCTTCAACCCTTCAACCCACAACGCCTCATCCGACCCTACCAAAGCGAGTACAGACGAGACAGGAAGTTTGAACACTCTTGGATATAGCCCAATACCACTGAAGGAGTACCTAAGCTTCATCAAATCTATTTCTGACAATACCCAAGATGTATCAACTCCCAACTCATCATCTTCACCGAGCTCACCGATTCCTCGAAGTCCAAAACCCTTCATAATCTCAGTCACCGGCAGCGCGGATGAGGTTCTTGAATGCTACCGCCTCATTACCGCCCAACAGCAACATGTCCATATGCCTCTGGCTATGGAAATAAATCTGTCCTGCCCCAACATATCCTCCAAACCACCGCCAGCCTACCACTCCCACCGCCTTACCGAATACCTTTCTGTCCTAAAGACCGAAATCGCGACACAACTGCAATCACTACCTCCGTCTTCACAACGCGCGGGGATACATGTGCCCATTGGGATCAAAACACCACCTTATACGTACGCAGACCAATTCCAGCACCTCATCAATGCCTTGCTGGCTTCAGCGAAGGCGGAACCGAAGGATCAGCCTTGTCCTATATCGTTCATAACAGCTACTAATACGCTGGGCTCCTCACTCCTGTTGACGCCGACACTCGAAACACCGTCCTCTCCAATGAGCGAAATACCAAGTCGTCCGCGCGAAGTGCTCCACCACACCCTTAACTCCGCTACAGGGACGGGTATCGGCGGGCTCGCAGGTGCACCGCTGCATCCGCTAGCACTGGGGAATGTGTATACGATTAAGGGGTTGCTCTTTCAACACCGTGAGTTGGAACATGTACAAATTATTGGGGTCGGCGGTGTAGAAGACGTGGAGGGCTTCAAAAGGATGAGGGCCGTGGGCGCTGCGGCTGTAGGTGTGGGTACTGCATTGGGGAGGAAAGGCGTGAAGGTATTTGAGGAGATTGGAGAAGCGTTGGCTTTGGGGAGATTGCACGCTTGAAACAATTTAGTACAGGTTGGATCAAAAGGGAAGATTGGCGTAGGTCGGGGCAGGTATGGCCAATGAGAAAGTTCAGGAAATTAGGTCAAGCTAGATTTAAAGAAGAACGTTGTGGGACTTAAGATGTTGGTAATTGCTGTTTTATATTCATACCCATTAGAATCCTGAGCATTCAAACCGTACACGTGATCTCCTCCGGAAGGTACTTTCCTTGGGTGCGACCCCTTCGTATCTTCAACACGCTCCATGAACCCGCAGAAGTCAGCCAATTCCAGCCGAAGCCTCCGCATTACACAAACAATGTCGAACTATACGAGACAATTTGAGTTTCTGACACTTCGCCATCTTGGATCCCCTGATCTGGCGACTTCGGTCTATAGCCGCGAAGCAGCTCAATTCGCCTCCATTTTCATTATCGCGATACGGCTCTGAGCTCCTGCAGCTCTATCTACGCACATGTGGTTTCGCATTCGCTTCAGGTGGAAACCCAAATACTCTACAGCTTGCCAAATTGACACGTCTAAATAATCCTCATTTAAAACCGGCGCGGAACGCGAGCTCAGCGCATCTGAATTTCACCATCGCGATACGTGCCTGGGCCTTATCTCATAAATCAGACCCTCCATGTCAGGAATTGAACTCCTGTAAACTCCTAAACCAATTAGAGCGCTAGCGCTACTCCTGCAAACAGCCATAAACTCCTGGACCAATTAGAGATATGGGCTAGTAAGCGAGCCAATAG
>KV744871.1:0-108910 GCA_001692735.1 Lepidopterella palustris CBS 459.81
TAATAAAGTTAAATAATTCCGGATTAAGTACTTAGTAAAGAGTATAAAATTTAGGCTATTTAATAACTTAAAAAGGAAGATTTTATATAATAATTAGTGTAACTAAAGCCTTATTAATTATATCCTAATTTAGGTATTTTTAGTAGACTTAAGTATTAATCTCTTCTATTTAGCCTAAAGACTATACTTAGGTATAAAGTTATTATAGTTGGTAGACTATTTCTACTTAGATTAAACCTAGAGTTTAGTTAATAATAATTCTATACTTTAACTTAAAATGCCCCCGTATATTTATACTAACTAAAGTACTATATAGTAGTAGTACTATATAATATATACAGAACTTAAGCTAAGAATTTTCTCTATTATATACTATATAAGTATAGACCTATATTATATAAGTAGATTTACCCTTTTTTAATATTTTTGATCCGGTTTTAACTAAATCTTAGGTGGTTAAAGGCGCTAGAAAAGATAAATCCCCTTTAGAATCTATAATTTATATAAAAATAATAAGAAGGAAAAAGTTTAGAAAATTTTATTAAGTAGTAAGAATTATTAATAGGGATTGATAATAATTAATTATCGATAATAATCGATTACTAATCGATCTTATCGATAATAATTTATCGAAAACCAGCCTGCACTAATTAGTAATCAGCTTAGTTCAACAGCTAGCTTCAATCGTACAAGCACTTTCTGCACTCTCAGCAGGCTGCTGAAAGGGTGTACGGGACAGCAACCAAAAACAGGCGGCGGCGACGGCCATATGCAGAGCTGTCTTGCTATGGGGGAAAAACCAAACAATGCATGTCCTAGGCGATGAGAGTCCCAACAGTGTCCTAAAGGTGCGAGTTGTGCAGACATGGTCCTGGCGGAGTGGTGATACTGTTTATAGACATTCGATTACGTATAGTGATGATCTTCCGCTTCTTTTCGGGTGATGAAGAGCTCCAAAATAGGGACAACGATGATGATTTTTAATGTGTTTATCGAGGTGGCAGACGCATGTTCAAGCTGAGGGAGCAAAGTCTCGGCAGATAAGGAGGCGAGGGATCTCTTGAAATTTTGTCAAGCATACCTATCAAGACTAAACCCTTTATATAAGCTTGCTACGGTCTTCTAGGTTCGAAAGAATGCCCTGAAATCGCGTCCTCTTGCTCAAGAGTGGAAAGCACAAGCATTTATACCCCGCCCCAGCTATTCCGTCACCGCCACTACGTCACTCCTGCGAAGCATTGGAAGCTCCGAGGCGTGCGTCCGAGGCCAATCATATGCATATATAAAGCTCGCTCTCCATTCTTGAAGCACCTCTTCCTTACTTTTTACGTGCACAGTTTGTTCCCCGATCAAGAAACTCAGAGCACATGGAGTCATGGGAAAACCTCAACCATTTTGATTTTTTACTTGATTCGCCGTTTTCACTGGCGTTCTAGTGGACGGGGCAAATAAACAACCCATGGAGGTCCAGAACATGACAGTTTTTTGCCTTTCTTCTCGCGATCCAGTGGGAGGTTTCTACAAACCCTTTTTTTTCGATTCGAAGGTGGAGGTGATAGGCATCTGCATCTTTTCGCGGTGCGCAGTAGTAGGTTCTGATGACGGATCGGTCCGCAAGAAAGATTGTAAGCGGCATTTGGCAATGATAATAATCGATAATTTCAGTTTTGGCTGGGTTTTTTATACCATGGGCATCTTTTTTTTTTTTGGCTCCACATCCCATCGACCTCTTCTGCGTGGTAATGGATTCCAAGAGAACCCATGTTACGCAGATGGGAGATGGAAGGTTCCATGGCCACGGAGCAAGCCGCTGCAGTAAACCTCTTTCGTATATCAAGACGTCTCTCCGCACGTCTTGGTCCTCATTGGCGCACGTTCACAGCACAGCTTGCGGGTGTTTTATATACAACCCTTTTATGAGCAGCGCTCTCGGGGCGGAGCGGCAGTATCAGCGGTCGGAAAAGAGGGTCTTCCACATGGCTCTCTCTACTGCTGCCCTTACTGCCTAGCCTGCACCACTAATACAGAGTTGTTCACAACTCTCTTTTTCTCCTTTGTGATTTTCGTGCGCAGGCTATTAAAAGGCTGGGAATTGGACCATGGACTTCTTTGAAGGAAAAGTTTGAGTCACGTGTGGTGACGAAACTCCCCAATCACTGCAGGCGTGCGCCTGGACAAGTGTTAATCGGCACGGAGAGCGTCGAATCTCGGCATACAACATGTTCTCCAAGGGAAATCTGGTTGCTATCAAAGGCTTAGCGATAACGTCTAATAAAAGACGCTAATAAAATACCAAAGTTCTACAAGCCAGTCCTTCCACCACTTCATTCCTCCCACCCACTCATCCCGCCGGTGTAAACCGACTCCTCTCCCTTATCTTCGCCCCATAAACATAGAACAGCATAGGTACAGGTGCAAATACCACACACAAGAACCCCAGCAGCGACATCGCCCACGGAACGCCCAACTTGTGATACATCGCGGGTGTGAAAAGCGGAAATCCTGCGCCGGCTATCGAGCGGATGAAGGTATTTGCCGCGATGGCACTGTTAGAGTAGAAGCCGTAGCAGTCGATCAGGTAGCTCATGCCCTGCCAGAAAGTGACTAGAGAGCCCATGCCTATGAGAGCGGTGGCGAGGACGGAGGGGACCCAGGTTATGTGGGGGTTTGAGGTCCTATTTGGGTGAGTTAGAGACTAATGTTGCGGAGCTATAATTGGCAAGCGAAGATCTGGACAGAAAGAGAGCTGCAGAGAGCTGTGGGACGTACCATGCAAACAAAAACAACCCAATAGGGAGCACAATCGCTCCTACTATCATTGGCGGAAGACGTTCTTCTGGGATGCACCTCCCATGCTTGATGAAAGCCCGCTTGAAATTGGTCGCCGTTGAGTAGGCGATGAGACTGGCACCCATCACGATACCAACCACAAATGCCGTAAATGGAAGGGAGGCCACTCCCAAATTCCACCCTCGTTGTTCGTGAAAACTGATGGGATACTAGAAACTGAATGAGTAACAGTTTAACCTTGACTGATTGAGAAGAACTCACTGCTTCGAAGAGTAGATAGAGAATACCATAAATAAAACTCATATAAGCTGTCACCAACGCTAGGATAGGCTCCTGAACGAACATTTTAAAGGGTCGTACCAGATAGATGGACATTATGGTATTCACATTGATGCGATTCTCGTCTGCTTTCGCATGCAATGCCCAATTTCTCGTCTCATAGCGCAGGTGCTTTGCGCGATTCTGCAAGATTTTTGCGGCAGACGTCTCTGGTATCACGAACCATCCGATGCTTCCAAACAACGCAGCCATGATGAGCGTGATCCAGGCGGTCCATCTCCATCCGAGATAAGATTGAGTGACGAACCCGCCTACCATAGGCCCAGCAACAGGTCCCGCAAAACCACCAGCGGCAAAGACGCAGATTGCGTATGCTCTCTCGATGGGATCCCAGATATCGGCCAATGCACCACCAACAATTGAGATCGGTGCTGCAGCGAAGAATCCTCCGAGAAAGCGGCCTAGCATTATGGTCTCGATATTCCGCGCTACGGCGACGGGAATCTGGAATATCGCAAACACGAGGTAGCCGGCAAACATGGGGATTCGTCGTCCAAAGACTTCTGATGCTGGGCCGAATAGAATAGGACCGAAGACGAAACCCTACAAAAGCCATGGATCAGACAAGCTCCATTTGCGGGCGCAATTTATTCGAGGGAGGCTTACTAGCACAAACAGCGATACGCCCAAAGTCGACACAACGGGCGCAACGTGAAATTTTTCGGCCACAACGCCAATGGCAACACTGTAGACCGTGCTCGCAAAGGTAACGGTAAAAACAATCGTGCTCATGGATACTGTAATCGCCCATTTTTTCCCTTTACTCCAATTCTTGGGATTTCCGGGGTCGTTGGGTCCATCAAATTCGACGAGGTCGCTCCGCTCCTTATCCAGGACATTGATTGGGACTGGCGGGGAAAAGGTATTGTCGCACTTCTCGAGGTCTCTTTCAGGAGGGCTGGACAGGCCAATGTCATCCAGGCTTTTGTCATAGTCGTCTTTCCCCTCTTGTCGTGATCGATCTTCGCATAGTGAGAGAGAGGAAGTCTGTTCGTGCCGTGGCACTGCTGGTGCTACGACGGCTGTAGCCATGTTCTATCAGCGAAAGTTTGAAATTGAAAGTGCCGGGGGAAAGCCTTGCATGGAAGATGTAGCAACCATAATATTGTGGTGGAGTTCTTTCTGTGGGATTATAAATTCAAAGGCGTGGAGTTAACGGACGCAAGGATGCGAGGCGTGGATCTCCACACTAACGATCACGGTTGCCGATAACCGCAAGCGCAAAGTCCTTCCAGATTGGAGTGGATATGGTGATATTTAATAAATGGCACCAAGAGAGTCCAGTTTATAGATCTCGTTGCGGAATTAATGTTTGGGTTGAACAGGGCGTCAGAGCCCCCATTCTAAGCGCAAGCGTGCACATTTCGGACTTTACGGCAATAACCAATTAATTGTCCCCGTTTCTCGAATTGTTGAATGAGGTCAAATTGGAGACCATTACGGATATTACGATTCTAAGGCCGTTATGGATCACGCCGCCCATCCTCGGGAAATACCGCTAGCTCAGGACCCTAGGCTTGTTGGAAACGATGACTCGAGATAAATGACTTATAATTTTCCCGATCGTGCCTAGTAGGGTGATAGAGTAATCATTCCGTCAAACCCGTGGACAACGAGGTAGCACGGACTTGAGGGACCCAATTTTTTGGAATGATTGTGCAAATATTCAAATGTTAGGCTCGGCCTTTTATCTTCATGCGTTAGATGCTATAGCCAACACATGGCTCTCTGCCAAAGCCTAGAAGACAAAGGCGGCTTTCTTACTTGTTCATGATAATATTTCGCTACAAATTATCTTTGCGACTACGAATCGCAAGGGGGGAGAAAAAAAGAAATGTGTGCTGTCCAACATTAAACTCTGACAACAGCACGATTATAAATTTGCAGTTCAACAACAATTTTGCATGCCAATTCTCATGCCTGGCTAAAGATATGGCAACACCGTCAATTATCTAATAATCAAACCTTTTAAAGCATTGCAGCTCTCTTTCCCCTGTCACATTGCTGCCAACTGGCTTTGGCGCCTGCCGCGAGAAAATTCGGATCCTGTCCAGACAGCAGGAAAGAGAAGCCCATCTCGGTTTTGCGTTTTGCAGCTGATTCAGTCGACGCGACGGTGCCAATATGCAGACCAAGCCGTTTGCCTATTTCCAACACTTTTTCCAAAGCTCCGATAAACGAAGGCTCTTCGCCGTCACCTCCAGGAAGACCCAATGACTGGCGGAGGTCAAAAGGACCAATGAAGCAACCGGTCACCCCTTTGACACTCAGGATCTCCTCGGCCTTCTCGACTCCCTCGACAGACTCGATCGTGGGCATGATGGCCAAATCCTTCACCCGTTTTGTGATGTACTTGGCCACGTCCGATGAATCGTCAGTATCTGCATAGGGTGCCAGAAACGGCCCAAAACTGCGCTGTCCTAGGGGCGGGTAGATGGCTCGCTGGATGATGTCCTCGGTTTCTTTTGCACTCGTCACCATCGGTATGACGATTCCACCCGATCCACTGTCCAAGGCCCACTTGATCCACTCGACTCCATGCGAAGGCGCGCGGATGATGGGGACACACTTGCCTGCGGACGCGGCAATAACTGCGTGGGTCAGATATGTCGCCTCGCGGGGAGACGTTGGGGCGTGTTCCATATCAATCATCACCCAGTCGAACCCCGCCCGCGCGACAATCTGGGCACACAACACGCTCCCAATGGAAATTGCGGCGCCGACGATAGGTTTACTTTCTTTTATACGACCTGAAAATGTGCTGATCTCTCTTGTGTCAGAAGGCGGCCTGCTGGCAGGTCCGTCGGAGTACATTTCTGTGAATCAGGTTTTGCGTCTTGGTTCGTAAAAAAGCTCACTGATCCGTCTCCTCTGTTTGAATAGAGATCGACCGTGTAGGTACGGACAATCCTACCGTAGTCTGAGACCAAGCGTTCTTTGTTCCAGGGGGGGGGGCAGGAGACGTTCTTTTGGTGAAGGTAGAAGCAGAGAGCGGAGAGTTAATGGCAATTGATGGGATAGGAATTGCCACTAGGGTTTGGCTCTTTTGGTTGGCTTCACAGAAAACGCGCGCCGCAGAAGAAGAAGAAGAAGAAGGGTATTGCTATGTCGTGACAAATAGAGGGATAGACAGATGTATAAGCAGGTGTTTCTGAATAGCCTTTCTGCTCAATCCAATATATATATATATATATATCTCCGTTATACCGGAATCGATTCTCTATGCTGCATTCAGAAACTGCTTGCTCCTGTATTGGTCACTTTGTATTCACTTCCTCATCCTCCATGAAATTCAAATCGTGATCTAGCTCCACTGCGGGGAATGGTTTCCGCCGCTCCGCCTTTCCGCCACTATTCTACGCCTTCCCATCGCTCCGCCTTTCCGACTCCCCCCAACCTTCGTCTTCACACTGCCCAATCAATGCGCCAGGTTAGAATCTTAGAATCGCCAAAAAAAAAAAAAATACTACGGCTAGGAATGGAATTTCTGCCAATACGAAGTAATTGGGAAAACTCCAACATAATGATCGAGAGGTAGGTACAGGCCTTGACCATATATTGTCGAACTCTGCGCGAAGGGAAGGTGTCTTGACTCTCTAGACTGTAGTAAGTCGGCAGCGACGTAGTTTATATAGCAGGGGACACGTGATGTGATGGCAGGGAGGAATCCACCAAGCAGCTCAGTTCATCGCATGTGCTTACGATTGGAAAATCGAAGCACGTTCGTAATATCGAATCCCGTGGGCACAAATAATGATTAGATCGCCTGAACAATATAAAAGCTAATCAAAACTAGTGGAAAGCTAATCAAAACTATTGGAAAGCTATAACTAGTGGAACGCTAATGAAACTAGTGGTGGAAAGCTATAACTAGTGGAAAGTTAATTAAATTAGCGGTGGAAAGCTATAACTAGTGGAAAACTATAACTAGTCGAAAGCTATAACTAGTCGAAAGTTAACTAGAAAATCGACGATACACAAACAAACTATTTAGACTCCTTTATTGAAATTCGCTGCCAGAATCGCTTTGGTGATACGAACAGATATAGCCCCGGTCCGACTAGTGAAAATCTGCCATCACTTCAATCGAATCTCTGTTGACTTCTCCCCCACCTCCTGTACCTCGAGCTCCTGCGCAATCTCTTTCGAATACAGATCCATCTCCTCTTTTGTGGCGCCTTCAAAGCGCAGTACCACGGTATCTCCAAAGATGGCATTGATGTCTTCGATCGACTTGCATCTGGTCTCCGGGTAGAAGAAGTAGAGACAGAAGATGAAAAGCGTTGTGCAGCCGATGTTGATCAGCAAAAACTTCCAATGGATCTTGTTCATTGCAATTGGAGCGGCGACAAGAAGCACAACGCCAGAGAGCATCCAGCCCAACATGCCAAGCGCCTGGCCCTGTGCGCGCAGGTGGCTGGGGAATATCTCCGAGAGATAGACAAACTGGGTTGCGTCCATGCACGAGGACCAAAGCACGATCATGACAAAAATGAAGAATATAGACGCGTCCTGCCCTGCTCGGTTGCTCGTCCCCAAGAACTCGGCCTGCAACGCCGTGTTGAATATGAGACACACGAGAATGCCAATCGCACCGATCAGGAGTAAGGTGCGTCTGCCGACCTTGTCAACAAACATGGCGGTGAAAAAATTGCCCGGTAGCGATATTGAGACCCATATGGATTGTAGGAGCAAAGGAATAGAACCCGTCATTCCAAGAGATGAGTAGACCAAGACGCCATAAGTACCAACGACGGTCAGGCCCATAAACTGACATCCCCACAGCAAGCCAAACGCAAGGTACAGGCGCTTTCGATTGGGAGCAGTTCTGAAAATCGCAAGCTTTCCAATCTGCTGCTGTATCTGCGTGTCGTGTGCAATCTGCTTTGTCATCTGAATGAACTCGCGTCTCGCATACTCATCGGCCACGTCGCCGCTGTGTGCGTGCAGTCGACGCAGCACGGCCAGCGCTTCGTCGTGGCGTCCTTTCTCTATAAGCCATCGAGGAGATGAAGGAAGAATCGGCGAACCAACGAATAGTAGAAGTGCCGGCACCAGCTGGAACGCAAGTGGGAAACGCCATGCAAAAGAGGATTCGGGGTTTCTCAGTCCAGCATAGTAAGTCCCGAAATTGATCCACCCAGACAACATGTAACCAAGAGCGAACATGACGCCCGTCATGGAAACCATGAATCCGCGAGAGTCAGGCGTGGAAAGCTCGGCCTGATACATGGGGATTGTCGTCCACAAGGAACCCATACCGAAGCCGGTGATAAAACGCGCGGCGAGGAACATGCCCTGATTGACTGATCCAGCTTGCAGAGCTCCGCCCAGCACAAATACCAACGTTCCAATCTGCAGAGCCAATCTTCTGCCCAGGTAATCGGCACCCCATCCGTTCACACACACGCCAAGAACAGCACCCGAGAGCAAGCAGCCTGTCGTTGCGCTGATATAGTTCGAAGTGTGTGAATAGCCTGGATCGCTGGGATCGGCCGCCAAGTCCATATATTTGTAGAAGTTTCCTTGTCCGAGAGCGCCGCTTATTGCTGAGAGACCGTATGCGACGGACGTGGTGCCGAGCGCCATGAGCATCACAATGGCCCAGTTGTAGCCTGTGAAACTGGGGATGAATTTCCCCATTTTGGTGCTTGAAGTAAATGTATCTTTGAGAATGCCTTTCTTTGATGCGTTTCTTTGAGAATGCGTTTTCTTCGATGCGTTTCTTTGAGAATGCGTTTCTTTTTGTTTCTGGGCAAACAACCCATGACAAAATCCAGGGAAAAAAGAAGGGATCTTTATGATACTGCAGGGCTCTTTAGAGCGGAACATGGACATGGCATTTATCTTTTCTCCGCCCCGTTTCCGCCTGTGTTCCCTGCAATTCAGGGGGTGCAAAGAATTAAGGTTCAGGAACACCTGTAGGAACAACTGTAAGCGTGTAAGCTTCAGTCCCATATATCTCGGTGGCAGTTCCCTATGGCGAACTCTTTGCATAGCGGCATTAAAAGTTGAATGGCCGTGTTTTGCTATAGCCCTAACCATTTCCCGCCTCTTCCGCTAAATTCCCCGCAATTGAGCGGATTCTGGACAGCGCCACATGAAACAGGCGAGAGGGGATTTCAGAAAAGGGGAGTCGCGTAGGTACGGGAGATTCTGGATCACACCGCCGATCGCTCACCATGGCCAAGCCGTCACACGGCCACCACGGCCAGCCACGCCAGCCACTTCAACAATACAATTATTCGAGAGAAGATAACTCCCATCCATACTCGAGAGAAGATGTCTCCCACCGATATTCGAGAGAAGATACCTCCCACCCAGGATGGTGCTATTGCCCTGGATACACAAGGAGTACGCCTGGAACTGGATTTGAATGAGATTGGGACATATTGTCGCAAGAGATCCACGCAATGGGATGGATATCGACACCTCGCGTATCGGAGGCTTATTCTATCCTCTACAATGGGGCTACAATCGATCATATCTCAGGCTCTGAATGCTCCCATGCTTACCCCGACATCTTCGCCCGCTCTAGTTCCAGCGATTGACTATTATCTACCGCAAAAGCCGCCATCTACAACATGAATCTCTCCACTGACAAAGTCACTGCGATGCCACGTTAGCCCCGCTGCCTAGGTGAAAGTGTGTGTTATGTTCGCTGGAAAGGGGCAGGGCATACCTAGCCCGGCTCGCCAAATATACAATAGCCCCAGCCAGTTCTTCCGGAAGACCCATTCGCCCCGCCGGTGTTCTGGCCAAGATCAATTGCTCCGTGTCCGGGCTGTAGCCGCTGGTCATATCCGTTTTGATGTACCCGGGTGCTAAGGCAGTAACACAAATGCCCTTGCTCATCCATTCATTACTCAGGCCTTTGGTCAGTTGCGCAACTGCACCCTTGGAGCTGGTGTATGCCGCAACTCCATAAGAGCCGCTAAAGCTCAGTACCGACGCGACATTGATGATCTTTTTGGCAGATGGCAATGGCCCCGGTGCCAGCGACGTCTGCAACCAGTGTCTTGCCAACGCCCGGGAAAGCTGGAAAGTGGCGTTCACATTGACTTGAAATATCTCATCCCATCGTTCATCAGGGAAATCTATGGCAGGAGAGCGATGCGAGACCCCAGCGCAATTGACCAAGATATCGACCTCTCTTCCGTCATCAATGCAGATCCTGTTGATGAGAAGACCGAAATCGACCTTTTGGGCGAGATCGCATTCGTAAGTCGTGCAACTACGTCCGAGAGCTCTCACGGCATCCTTCACATCGCCACCGCTGCTTGGGTTGCGTTGAAGTAAAATGATATCTGCTCCCGCCGAGGCCCTTTGGAAATGGTCAGCTTAGAGCTGTGAGAGGTCGCTGTAACCCAGTTCGCAGGAGTACAAAAGGACTACATACAATGCTATGCTTAACGCCGCACCAATCCCTCGTGTACCTCCTGTTACTATTGCAGTCTTGCGGGCAAGGCCGAAAAGAGAGTTAAGATAGTCAGATGTCGAAGTCATTATTTGGGTAGGCATCGGGGGACGACGAACTAGGAGGTAGGATGTGTTTCTGCTCGCGGGAAACCTGATTAGCATAGGGCTCTTATCAAAAGCTGGATACACCGTCACTGCATGTTACCTGCGCAGCCTTGTCGGTTGTGCCACTTGGCCCAGTGTTGAGGCACTGAGCTGAAGCTTAAAAAGACCGTTCCGATTTCCGCATTCCCAAGAGCGGCCATGTTCCGCGGCGGAACGACAAGTATGTTACAACATACACCTGCCAGGAGTCGAATGTCGGCTCATTGTTCTTCCAGTCAGTGAACAAACTATTCTGCTAAGCAGTGGCCATTGACTTTTATTTTGTCCGGCTGGGAGACTGAAATTGGTATATCAGCGGTCAAGAGCTATCCTACCTTCTTTATTCATTTATCTAGCAACTTTTACGCTCTATATCTACAGAGATATACCTGGATAATAAATTGTTCGGCGATTGGAAATACGGGCTCGTTTGGTGAACATTATACAAGATCTCCAAGTAAAATGCTGACTGCAGGTGAAATTGCAAAGCACAACAGCCGCCAATCCTGTTGGGTTGTTATTGAGGGTCATGCATACGATCTGACAGAATTTCTCGACAAGCATCCGGGTGGTGCAGCAATCATTATTCGATATGCGGGAAAGGTATGTGGTGCAAGGAATTTGTACGTGTCCCGGCTCTGATATACCCCCCAGGACGCCACAGAAGAGTTTGTACCTGCACATCCTCCTGGAACAATCGAGAAAGAACTTCCTAAGGGTTGGTTCAATCCGTGCTCGAAATATCCCATCAATGGCCTTTTGTAACATCAGATAGATAAACACCTCGGCCCGGTGGACCTGTCGACTCTTCAGACTGATAAACCAGCCAAAAAGTCAACTACTAGCAGCGACTCTTCAAACGGGCCCATACCCATTGAAACGTGCATAAATCTGAATGACATGGAACTCGCCGCCAAGAGAGTGCTCCCTGAGCGGGCTTGGACGTACTATGCATCCGCGGCTGAAGATCTGCAATCTCACCGTCACAACCTCTGTGACTGGGACCGAGTATTATTCCGGCCGCGTGTGTTGAGGAATGTCAAGCGTGTGAACATGCAACGCAAGATCCTCGACTTCAGCAGCAATTTTCCCTTTTTCATCGCTCCGGCTGCAATGGCACGACTTGGTCATCCCGACGGCGAACTCTGTCTAGCTCGAGGCGCTGCTCGATATAACATCCCGTACTGTTCGAGCAACTCGTCGTCCGTCTCCCATGAAGATCTCACTCAGTGTCTAAAGGAACAGGCAGGCGGGTGTCTCTTTTTCCAACTATACGTGAAGAAGAAGAAGGAGGACACGATTGAACACATTCGCCGTGCCCGGGTGCTGGGTTTCAAAGCGCTTGTCATCACCGCCGATACTGCAGTCGTGGGAATTCGTGAAGAAGACGACAGGTATAGGATAAGAGAAGCGTTTAAACGATCTGAAAAGTTCGTACCATTTTGGGGAGCAGCTCCTGTGGGGAAGGATGATGACTACGTATTACGCGGAGCCCATTCCTCTACGCTAAACTGGGATGACTTGGAATGGATTAAAGAAGAATGGGGCGATGCGGGGCCTATTTGCATAAAGGGAATTTTAACGGCCGAGGACGCCAAAATTGCTTGCGACATGGGTGTGCAGAGTATCTATCTCAGCAACCACGGTGGACGTCAGCTTGACTCAGCGCCCTCATCTCTCAGAGCCTTGCTCGAAATTCGAAAATTTTACCCCGAAGTCTTTGAGAAATGCGAGGTGCTTCTCGACGGAGGCGTGCGGCGCTCTAGAGATATTCTCAAAGCTCTCTGTCTCGGGGCAAGGGCTGTTGGACTTGGTCGACCGTTTATGTATGCGCTTAGCGCATATGGGACCGAAGGAGTTCTCAAAACTATTCAAAGTGAGATTGATGTAGTCACTAGATGTAGTCACTAAGAAATTGTGTTAGAAAGTATACTAATATTTTACAATCAACAGTGCTGAGCGACGAGCTAGAAACGTCGATGCGACTGCTGGGCGTCACCAGCTTGGAAGAGTTGCACCCACATATGGTCAGCACAGGAGACTTGGATACTTCAATTACGCAGGACATTCCCGGCTTCAAGAACAGCAGGGCGAAGTTGTGAGTGGTACTTTGGTAAAAGGCGCCTGAGGGGGATTGTCTTTGATACCGCCGCTTTGCTTCCTTCTCCTATTGTCAAGGTACGAACCTTTGGGCAGACTCTAGACCGTGCGGGGTAGAAACTCGGTGGTCCAAGGTCCCGAATGATCCTTGTATGTAAGAGGAGGGGTAATATTTTGAACTGAGCTGATTTGCGGATTCCTTCTTTGTCATTACATCACGTGCCCCCAGTATATAGCTTCGTCACTAGCCAACTTCCAACGATCAAGACAGTAAAGATACCTTCCTTCCTGCCTACAAGAGTTGGTGTGTACATGCACATTCCTGCATACCTGCGACAGGTAAGCGGTTCGCTTGTAGCAATGCGCAGAATCCTACCCTATCCTATCCTTGTCTGTGGCTTTTCGCTTTTGTCATGGCGTTCGTTACAGCTGCACAGGCAATCGTAAAAAGCTATAGAGTCTTAGCTAAATATACCAAAGGTATGGAACCGAGATTGTCCAGGATCGCTCCCATTGGCCTATTCTTGAGCGTGACTTTTAAATAATTTCATGGATGACTTTTGCTGACCGGGTTTCTGGAACTCAGGATAGGCCCAGAGTACGTTGGCGGGAGATGATCACAGACGGCTTCCCCGCCGCGGGGTTCCGCCACTCCGCACTCGACCCCGATCTCGATTGTTTGTCTGTGAACAACACTCCAAACACTCCACACACTCCAACACACTCCAACACACTCCAACACACTCCAACACACTCCAACACACCCCAACACACTCCACACACCCCACACGCTCCACACACACTCCACGCACTTGCACTCACCCCTCACACACACCCCACACACAAACACACCCACATACTCGGCGTCGTCAAGACTATCACGAGAATGACCACTCTTTTTTATTGTGCATAATAGTCCCCTTTCAACACCAAGAAATTCCTGATGAGTGAACCAGCGTTGCAACCAGGGACTGAGCACCATCAGCTTTAATCATTCATAATATTCTACAAGCAAGAGAGCACACTGCACTGCAATTGATCTGATTGCTGAGGCTGATCCATTGCGGTCCCGATCAGGTCAAGCAGCGTTTCACGAGTTCTTTTTCGCCTCCTTATTACCACACAGCTCCTGTTCAGGCGAGCCAAGGGCTGGATCCCTCCCTCCCCCCCTTCCAAGCAGGTGTCAGCGTCTCTCAGTCATCTAGAGCCCTTCCCTCGGCCTTTTTTGGCTCTTCCCACCAACCTCCAGAGCATAATCAAAAATTGCTTGAACTCGTCCAAGTTACCTTGGCGCAATGACCTCGAGGGACGAATACCCAGTTAGGGTCCGCAAGAGATACACCACGCATGCTTGTATCGAGTGTCAGCGACGCAAGAGAAAATGCACAGGCGAGACGGTGTGCAAAAACTGCCTACATTCGGGCATTGAATGTGTCTATTCGCAATCGTCACGGCCCTCAAAGCAGCCTAGAATTGCACGACCGCCCACCCCAAATTCATCTTCTGGGAATTGGAACGCGGTCGATGTTGAACGCTGCCCGGATATCTCGTTACATCTCGAGTCGTCCAACGAAACTATCAACAGGGAACTAATATCTCGCACACATACGCTCGAGCAAGGCTATGAAGCCCTCAAAAGAGAGTTGGCCAGGATGAAAAGCCAGGAGCGTGGCCGTGCGGCTCTGCAGGAATTGCCACCTCCAGCTGAACTTTCAGGAGTGCCACCGTCTTTCTCTCCAGCAAGTACGTCAACCATCGAGCATGAGCCGGCGCGGAATAATGTTTTTGAGCGAAACACAAAGTTCATGGGCGGCACGTCTTTCTTCCAGCAGATTGATCTCCTCGACCGTTCTGTCGCCCGTGATCTTGGTAAAAGTGACGAGCTCATGTTCATGTTCTCCGAGGGCCCAGGAGGCCAAACCATGGATTACGAAAGCCTGTCGGCCGGTATGAGGCGTGATCTAGATCAGATTGTGGATGAGACGAGGCTAGAAGATATGGACAAGGTTCTCCAATCTCTGGATATTTACTTTGCGAGCGTCCATCCGCACTATCCCTGCATCAATGAAGCGCATTTACGCTCTCAATTGGCTGCTTTCCTCGCCAATGACCCGAGCTGCATGAGTAAAACCGTTGCGATTCAGTTTGCAGCACTGCTCAACTTTCTGATGGCTGTTGTGAGGATTCTGTATGATACGTGCACACATGATGATTACGTGCCGGGTTGGAAGGAGTTCTATCGCGCTGAAAAACTACTCAGTCACGCCACTTGGCTAGGAAAGGCAAATATCATGACAATTCAGATATTGCTGGTCAAGACCTCTTACTGTCTCTACATCTCCAGGCTTAATGCTGCGTATGATACGATGGGAACAGCCGTCCGTCTATGCTTCCAACTGGGACTACACAACGAGCCTTCATGGGGAGAAGATTGCAACGTTTACGACAGGACATATCGTCAACGTATTTTCTGGTCTATATACTGTCTAAATCACAACGTGGCTCAAAATTCTGGAGTCCCGGATCTCATACGCGAATCAGACTTCGACGTTGATCGTCCCCAGTGCGTTGATGACAGAATGCTATATCCAAACTGCCCTCCCTTGCGGGAAATGCCTAAAGCATCCCTTGTTCCATATCTGCTTGAGGTTATGAAATTGGCCAAACTGTCATCCGAAATATGGGATGCGATGTTCGGAGTAAGAGTAAAAAAGCCCGTCAGCCAGGAATTTATTGCAGAAACGGATGGCAAGATCATAGAGCTGTCGAAAGAAACCCCAAGCTTTCTACGCTGGCCTCCGGCTTCGGGATTGCAAAGCCCAGATTCGATGCCGGCGTTTATCATACAGCAAAGCTTTGTCTTGTATTTGCGCGTTAGGGCCTTGCGGATGCTTCTCCGCCGCGAGGAGATGGTGAGCTTGAGGTACGAAAAGAGAACTGCCCAACTCTGTATCGAGATCGCTACCGACGTGGTGAACGCGGTGGAGCTTTCCTATTCGTCTAGCGTGCCCAAAAGAACGGAGCGTTACGCTTACGCACTTCATCTTACTGGAGCAATGGTTCCCATGATTTGCGTAATTGTGAGGCGGAATAACGGTGAAGATTTGATACGACCGGCAATACATATATTTAATCGGTCGCTCAAGATCATGGAAGCTATTTCGTATGGTTTCTCGTTTGCTCGACACACACTTCACCAGCTCCGTCGGCCGATTCGTGCGGCGAGAGAGATTATTGATTCTAATTGGCCTCAGTACGCGCACTCTGCATTAGCACCACCACCACCAGGTTCAAATCTGTCGAGTGCTCAAGTAATAATGCCTAATCCGACAGGCATTGCTCAAAATCACATGTGGGGTAACGATGGACGCGTCGCGATGGCCAACGCCCGTGGGGAAATTGTCACGGAAGATTGGCAGAGACCACCGGAAGATCCTCTGATCTGGGAAGACTTGGATATGTGGAATAATATGAGCAGCTGGCAATCATAATAATAATTGAACACAATCGCGCACTGGGTAGGGTTTGCTCGTTCCGTTGAGGATTGAGCGTACAGTTCATGGATGATGTGATTGAGAGTTGATTGGCTATTATAGAGTGCAGAGAGAGTAGTCGTTGAGTGCAGAATATGAACAGGTAATGGCAGTAATAATATTGCATGAGTTAAGCGGTGTAAGGACGTCTGATTAATGGAGAGAGGGAAAAAAAAAAAGAAAAAAAAAAAAGGCAAGGTTCCAACTTTTGTTGGATAATACCACTGGAATATTGATCTCCAACATATGCAAAGTCCATGGTTCGACATGTTCCGATAAATGCTCGCTAACGCGCCAAAAAGATGCGCCACAAAAATTAATCAAAGCTCGATTGAGTTCCTACAACTCTGAACCTCTGGAGAATTTTCTTTATTTCAGCCTGGCAGCCTGTAGTCGCCCGGGACAAGTTTGTCGGTAAACCCCCAGGGGATTCCAATTGTGTCCTCTGGATTGGTGACTATGGTATTGTCGTTGCGTAGCAGTGTCCTGATATTCTTCGAGGCAAGGTGTTCCTCTACTCTGCTCAGATCTCTGACCTTCCAGGTGACTGAATGATACGTGTCAAATGGCGCGTTGAACTTTATGTCTTCAGCCGCAAACGAGCCGGCCCTGGTCGGGACTGCCAGCTCGTACACTCCATCTCCTAATGAAATATAGAAGCTGTTTGTTTCGAGGAGCTGGTTGCGGCCTTGGTGGATGATTCTGCCCTTTAGAATCCCGACCAGGAAGTTTAGGCCTTTGACGGGGTCGGAAGTGAGGATGGTGTGATGGGAACAGAACTCCAGCGACAACGGGTCGCTGTCAGACACCGGGGGGAGCTTCCATCCGGGATCAGCCCGTGGATCAGGCGGGCCCGTCGCGCTGAGGGGGAAGATCTGGTAGCGCAGGCCGGTGCTTTCTGGCAAGGTGAAGAAGATTGGCGCCTTGGAGAAGCCGGTGATGGGCGGCTGCTTGGAGCTTCCCAGGCGGTTTGCCTGGTCGGTGCTGCGGATGCCGTTCGCGATACAGACTTTGTATATTTCCTCGACCCCTTCTGCGGCAAAGCCGAGGCAGAACAGATGCGGTGTGTCCACCTCCTCGTATGTCGGCCTGCCTTCGACGACATACTTTTTGGGGTCGATGCTGTCAAAGAGAACCTCTTGGATCATGGTCAGGATTGCATAGTCGCGCGGATAGTTGGGCGCCAGCTCCTTGGGCGGGAGATATTGCTCGACTGGAAAGCTGTCACGGCCAAAGACGTCTTTGAAGAACTTCTCGGTCGCTACGAGGTCGGTGACTTTGTAGCTCGGATGCCACATGTGATTTATCTTATAGGCCATGGTCGCAGAGGTATCACGAAAGCTTCAAGAACATAAGAGAGGTGGTGATTGGGGGAGTGGGGGGATGAAGTGATAAGTTGACTGAATCGTTTTCTGTTAACGCTACCTGCCTCTGCGAAACTTTGAATGAGAATGAAGAATGAAGAATCCAGAAATCTTGTGGACTGGGGGCGCCAGGGGGAGAGAAGCATTATTGTTGGTTATGAATTGGACTTGCCAAGATATCCGCTCCCGCTGTTTCCGCCGTCTCTCCTGCAATTAAGGCGGACAGCGCGGAGGATTTCATGTGTGAAAGATCCATGTGCGGAGGACCCATGCGCGGAGGATTCATATGCGGAGGATCCTTGTGTGGAGGACTCATGTGCGCTGGATTCATATAGAGGCTTTTATGATGTCCCGCCCCGCCTTTTCCGCACCTCAGCCTTTTCAGCAATTGAGAATTGGAGGGACTGCAACTACAATAAGGCAGGGGACAAAATAGTTGTGTTCCATAAACAAGGTACTCTACAGCATCTCCAAAATGAGCTATGAAAACGGTGACCACACCCAATTTATACAAATTTCTTATCAGCTTATTAGTCTCACAAAATCAAACAATCAAGCACTCGCATGCACTTCCTTTGCAGTCATAACAGGCGCAGCATCTTGCGTACCCATCTCATGTGCCAGTGGCTCCTTGGGCAACTTGACTTTCCAGTCATTGCCTGGCTCATTTTCCCCCCATGCATTCGGCCCGTCGTCGAATGTATTCGTCCGGCGCATGTCTCTCTTGTACTTGAATCTGTAGGCAGAGGAATCGAGCGCACGATGCCATGTAGCTGTGTTATCCCACATAACAATGTCGCCCGCCTGTTCCCACAAGACTCTGTAGACGTTCTTTGGCTGCGATCCGTGCTCAATCAACTCCTGAACCATCTTCTGGCTCTCTTCTATCGATAGGCCATCAAACTTGTAGCAGTAGCTCGTAACGTAGAGATTCTTACGTCCGCTGCCTTCATGAGGATAGACTGCTTTCCATCGGGATATCGACCAGTCGTAGGGGTCAACACCTTTGTATAGATCTGGTGCGGCACCGCGACGGTTATGGATAAGTGAGCAGTCGCAAACCATGTTCTCGAGTTTGTCCTTCCATTCCTGACTCAATTCATCGTAGGCGGTGCGCGAATCCGCAAACTCAGTCTCGCCGCCACACCCTTTGGGCGGAATTGCCACTGCGCGGAGAACTGAGTACTTGTCACGCCGAGGATGATATTGCATGTCCGCATGCCAGAGCTCGTTGCCCTTGGCGAGCATAACCTGAGCCCTATTCGTAGTCTTTACGATTTCTCCATTGTCGTCCATGTTGGATACATCAAAAATGTGGGGTTGCTCTGGGAAACGGCCACGACGACGGATGAAGGGCATTGAATCGAGCTCGCCAAAGCGCCTGGTGAATGCGACTTGCGTATCATTGTCGATGTTGGCATTACGGAAGACAAGCACGCCGTACTTGTCCATCCCATCCTTTATTTGTTCGATCGTAGAGTCCGGTATGGGCTTCGTCCAGTCCATCCCCTTGACCTCAGCGACAAAAGTCGGGTGCAAGGGCTTGAATTGAAGTGGTGCAGGAAGAGCCATCGTATATTTTCCAAGGCAGATTCTTAGAGATTCAACAACTGCAGAGCATGTTTTGGTTTAAGAGATTAGCTACAGGCGCCGTCTATATCTATTCGTGGCAGATGCCATGTTCCGCCAGAGCGTTATGGTCCGCGAATCCCGCTAGCAAATCCTTCGCATTTGCCGGTCTATGACTTCAGTGGCAAGCTGTTGCTCGATACAGTTGCCACGATTTATTTGTAATAATATGAGCATCCTCCCTCCCGGAGGAGTGGGGGAAGGCGGATTTGGCGGATTTGAAGTAGCGTCGTCTTTATTCTTCGGGCAAAGTTGCCGAGGTCTTCCCTCCGCCGCTAGGACTGCAGGCATGGGAAAAGGCGGGCTCTCTAACCTGTTCCGCACTTGTACTTTATGTTTTCTTTTGGTACTCTTTGAAATATGTTCCCGCTTTGAACAACAATAAAACCGCTGAGGAGGCATTTTCCAATACACTGTTTCCCGCCATTCCGCCTGCACACACAGAGAGGGGAGAATGACGAGTGGCACGCAAGGCCATTGCATTAGGCCTCCACACGAGAGCAAACCTCTTATAAAACTCCCCCTCCCTCTTCGGAATGCTCAACTTGTGTAATCTTGTGAAGCATCTCCTTATTCGATTATTCGATTTTGCATTTGCTGCACAAAGGTATAGTTTACTCGGATTTTTGATAGCGATATCCGGTCGTCCTCTCACCATTATATCGCCAATATGACTCTCTTTGATCCGGATTCTGACAACTTGCCGAAACTTTCGGAACTGGAGCCAATCCCCGGCGCGCCTAAGCATGCAGCTTGGTTCTGGGGCAAGGATGACGAGGTAAGCCAGACTGTATCATTGTTTTGATTCGTTTCATGTTGTTTGCTTGCGGCTAATTTCGCATATTACATTAGTTGGGCCGCCTGAATCTGCTCACACCGCGGAGAATTGCCAAGGCTGCGAAGCTCATTCAAACTGGTGAAAGGGCATGCTTGAAGTTGGTTTGCTCAGTAATGGTCTAATGTCGTCATTTGCTGAATTCATTTGCAACCAGTTATCCAGCAGAGCATCCCTATCCACCATTTTTCGGCCGCGAACCGTTCCAGCACAAGGTCAAGCAGGTCACTGACTTCGCCTTCGATGATTTGTACAACATGAACACCCAGAGTGGCTCGCAATGGGATGGATTTCGCCATGTAAGAACAAACTCATCAGCCGCTTGCATCCCGCAATGCGATATCTAACATGCTCAATAGGTGGGGATTGCTCACAATGGATCTTTTGTGTGGTATAATAATGTGTGCCATCTACGCTTGCGTTTTGTACCAAACCTATACTTTTCTGACGTTCAATAGACGACTGCAGATCAAATTAGAAATTCCAGCAGGATAGGTATACAGGCTTGGGCCAAGCGAGGCATCGGTATGAATGAGATGAAACGAAGACCTTGTCAAGGACAGTCAAACTAATGGTGCACCGCAGTTGGGCGTGGTGTCTTGATTGATTTTTACTCCTTCTCCCAAAAATCATATGACCCCTTTGAGTCTAGGAAAATTACCGCGGAGGAGTTTAAAGCGTGCGCCAAGGCTCAAAACCTCACATTTGAGTATGGGGACATTTTGATCATACGTACGGGTTGGTCAGAGGCATACCGAAACCTGGACCAGAAGGGCCGTGAAGATATCGGATCAAAGGCCTATCTGGAACACCAATTTGCCGGCCTCAGCCGTGAGCATGAAATGGTTGAGCTGTTGCATGACAATTACTTCAGCGCCGTGGGGAGTGATGCGCCCACGCTCGAGACGTGGCCGATGGACGATCCGGATCACCTCCATCACTTCCTTCTGCCTCTTTGGGGTGCTCCGATTGGCGAGTTGTGGGATGTCGATCTCCTTGCTGAGTTGTGCAAGAAACACAACAGATACTCGTTTTTCTTCACCAGCTCACCATCCAATGTCCAAGGTACGTTTGCACAAATGGAAGAATTGCTTCAACTACAGTCTAACAAAATACTAGGCGGGGTTGGCACCCATCCGAATGCTGTTGCGATATTCTAAATGCGATTGCTCAGATAAAGCTTTCCATCAAAGTCTATTTAACTCTTCTAAATTGTATTCGAAGTATACACTTATACTGAAAGCAGTCGACCGGGGCTGATGGGGCGGGAATTTAGAGACACGGCGGTCGATATATCCTACCTACAATCTATGGCATTTGCTTGACCAAAGTTTCCCTAGGGATGATGGGAGTGAAGCTGAACATCTTAGTGGATATATTTTTGACTTTGATTTGTGTATAGGGATAGTCATGACGGAAATGAGCTGATTGTTAAACTAAACAGTCTATTGCTCCCCAGGCAAACCAGCCATTTTGATCTGGGGCTTCAGTTAATCACTCCGTTGCCTGCATGTCCACGTCTCTTTGAGCTTATGTAGTCACCTTCAGCTACCCAAACGGAGGCGCTCGATTAACAGCTTATGCTCTGACGAGGAATCCATGCTATCTAACGCAATCCTCCTCCCTTCTCTCCAAGACAAATCACATCCCAGCTGCTTGGTGCACTGATTTCTTTGACTTTTGCGTCCTGATCCGGTCCAGCTGTTGTATATTCGCCCCGGGAACAGTACTATTATTGCTCTCCTGCTCTGAGCCCTCCTCGAGCTCCTCTTCCCTCTCCCTCTTTGACTAAGCTGTGGTCTTTGGCTAGTCTTGTTTCTTAGCCTTTTCTTTGGCTCTCTGTTGCTCCTTGTCTTTCCCCACCCTTTTTTTTTATCCTTCTCACCCACTGCCTAGGCGCTATGTTCGCCGTCATCTGTCTCCTCTTCTTCTACATCTACTAGCCTCCGACATGAGGGTGAGACACGTGGTCCTATACGTTGTGCAGTATTCTAGAGTCTTTGACGTGCAGACAAAGGCTCAGAGCCTGACTCTCGGTTCTTTTCGCATCTCCTCCCGCTTCCACATTGCCTGTAGTCGAGGCCCTATTCGTAACAGCCACCGAGCGACTTCTTTCTCCCATAACGTGCCCTTGAGTTGCTTTCCTCTTCTTAGTTTGGCGGACATGTCGAACCAGTCCTTCTTCAACCCATCCCTTGTATCAAAATCCATCCTTGCATCAAACCCCCATTCCTATGTCTGGTCCCAGTCAAGGCGATAGCGATTTGCGCTATTTGCGTTGCTCCTGTGATTCTGTTGGCTCCATAATGATACTTATCGCCTTTATTTTCCGTTCCGCATGCCATTGTGCTTTGTTAAGTTGGCCCGAACATTCGCTTGTCGAGTGTGGAAGGCGTGGTGCGTTTTCTCTTGAAGGAGAAGGGTAGACAGGTTTGGTGTGATTCGGCGGTCTCGTCGAGTGTGGCCTGTGAGCACGTAAGTACTAGATAGTCGTAGTAGTAGAAATCAACCAGCCGTTAGCAACGATAAGGCGAAGAGCCCAAAACTCCTATGCCAAATTAAAAGAGGAAAAACGACTTTATCCTCCCTAAGTGCACCCAACTTGCTTTGTTGTCGCAGAACATTCCATTCTCTTCGTGAAGACGCGTTATTGGCGGGTTTGTGAGGAGTACAGAAGATGCTTGGGAAGACCGGAAGGAAATACAGTTCTAGGCTGGTGAATAGATCTCGACTCTCCACCCCGTGTACGTCTACCTGATGCAGCGCGGCGCCGTATGCCTTTTTCTTGGATCCGTCCACATACAGTATAAAAGGCTGCGCAAAGTCTAAGTAGGCCATTTTTCGAACTGCGGGCCTTTTGAAAAAAATGGAGAATGAGTCTCTTGCTTGTTAAAGGCCTATGACCGGCAGGCCTATATACCCTCCAGGGTTACGTGTTGCTGTCGAACTAAAAAGACGAGCTTTATTGGCCGTAGCCGAATAAGATAAGTTCAACAGCTACTGCGTACATAAGCAAGTATTGAAAGATGAACCAAACACATTTAGTCAACTCGACACCATTTCTGGTGTTCCGCACAGTGCGTCCATTGCCTTCTCTCATTCCTCAGGTTGATTGCTGATTTTCCACTACGCTGTATATGTCGCCGTTTCCTTCCCCTGTTGCAGGGCGGCTCTCAGCCCGTGGAAACGATTCCTGTCGGAAGAGGATGTTTTACTTTCCGGAAGGGATGAGAGTGAAGGATGGCTAGATTGCTATAAGTCGACCAGCGACGAAGCTATATACCAAGGGACACCGTGAAGTGATGAAAAGGGAGAAATCTACCAATCAGCTTAGTTCAAAAGAGGATGAATCCAAGCGGAATAATGGAGCACCTCCCGATGCCATATGAAAGAAGGGGACTATAACTCTCTCAAAGACATGGTGATACTCAGGGGATATTTTCCTAGGTGATCCTAGTTTCTGCTTAGTTGAAAGGACTATTTGTTGAACTGTCGAACAGTTTGGTTCGAGAGTTCAAAATTGTCTTCCTTGTCTTGCCATTTGAGAGGTTCACGAGAATTGCTCGCTAGTTCCGTCGTTTCTTGTAGCGTTACCTGCTGTAGCGCAGCCTTCATCAGTCAAGAGTGAGGTTGCCTACACTAAGGGCAGGCAGCAAAGGAGATAGAAGTTTCTAGTAACGTAGATTCGTGCGAGTTCGACACTATTCACCTTCAATCTGGATTGCCACGAGAGGGTTAATTCTCTACCCTCGTGGGGTGCCGGGAAAGTTCCGGGCGCATTCAGGCATGCTTGTGATCCACCTCAGTTGGGCCGCTGTAGACGGTTAGCGCGTGAGTATCGAGCTTGACCATGGTAGATACTTGTTACCATTGTAAGAGATTTATAAATGGAGCATTTTCTACTCTGAAAAACATTTACTCACTATATAGCCAATACAACAACGCCTCCAGATTGAACGATAGACAGCCCTTGGATCACACAACCTTGACCACACTTTAACTTCCTCCACCCTCCACCTGATAGCAATACTTGCATTAAATCTTCTCCTCCACCACTTTATCTATTTCACCTTCGCCAGGCTTTAGTGTCTTCTGGCCTCCATGTAATAGCAATGCTTGCGTAAATGTACTCATCCACGTCTTCATATTCTCCAGACACTAGAGCCACTGGATTTGAGCCACTACTTCCGGCCTTGATCGCATCTCCTCAGACTCTCGCTGTCTCACTTATGTCCAGATTCCACACTCTCCGCTGCAGCACCCTGGAGAGCTCTTCGATAACAGTCTCCTCTACTCCCTCCACAAGTTTCTCGCGCTCTCGAAACCATTGAAATGATTCAGGCATCCACTGACTCACCTTTCCAAGGTTTACCACGTCCTCCCTATCGCCTTGCTCACGACGTATTCTTACGATATCTCGGTCTGGAACAACCAACAATAGTAGCATACCAGAGGGACTACAAGGGTCGAGGAGGTGCGGACAATATCTCAGCATATTCTCAAACCGATCTCTGATATCTTCGAGATATTCTTCATCGCCCGTTTCCAAAAGACTGGTAGCGATTTCAGTCAGTTCGCCTTCGAGGGTAAAAGGGTGACGAGTCATTGCATTAGACAAGTCAGCGAGCTCAATACCCTCTAGTTCATTGTTTTCTTTCCTTTGATCTTGCTCTCCAACGTACACGACCTTCTTTTCGGTAGCTACTTTGAGATTATTCTGCATTTTTTTGTAGATCCTTTCAATAGTCCCCAATACGACCCGGGATTGGCGCTGCTTGCTTCCTTTTGTCGGCTTCGCGAATTCGTAGGTGCCTTCTTTGATGGCGTTGGGCTCCCATGATTTCTCCTCTTGTCCGAGTTGGAAAAGCGCAACAATAACTCGAATGTGCTGTGGGTCAGCAGGCTTTGGGTTAGCAGATTTGGGATCTTGATGCTGGCGAGCTGTAGTAATTGACTCGAGCACCGATCCAGGGGGAGATGCTAGCTCAGATGACGACGAATTTGTGGAAGAATGTGTAGCTGCAGCTCCGTGATCTAGTAATTTGTCCATCTTGCTAGATGTCTTGTCGCTAGGTCCGGTATCGGCTATTATATCGGAATCGACTGCGGGGCTTTGAGATTTGCCACCAGTTTGGATAGCAGCAGATTTCCCTGCACCGGTTCTTTTGCCACGGCTGCGAGCACGGGCGTCACGATCCTTTCTGCCATCTTTGGGCATGTGCCTTGGCTCCACTCTACGGCCTCTGCCGTCTTCATGCGGAGCGGCATCCTTCTCTGTATCTTGAGCGTCATCGCCATCATCATCATCATCATTATCGCTACCGCCGCCTTCAAAGTTCTCAGGTGGATTGGTAACCATGAAATAGTAATACTGGTGGGCCGCCTTTGCCAAATTATTCAGATTGCTCTTGTGCATCTTGTACGTGAACGGTCCCGTCTCGTCGATACGTTTAATATTGTTGATCATGTTTATTGTGTCGTCGTCTAGCTCGTAAGCGGAAGCTTTCTTCTTCCTCCACTCGTCCTTCAACAGGTCACCGACTTCATCTTTTGGTATCCAGGTTCTGACCCAATCCATCAGGTATTCTTGGTCGTTTTCAGCGAGAATCTCGTTGAAGGGGCAATCTGGGTCTTCTCGGAATTCGATTATGACCTCCTCGGCTGATTTCCGTATTGGTTCTTTATGTCCCCCTCTCTTGCCGGTGGGTTTGGCTGGTCCTTTGGTTAGTTCTTTGGCAGGTCGCCTGGTGGCAATGGCTGGAGGTTTTGCTGGAGGTTTTACTGAAGGCTTTGCCTTAGGTTTTGTTGCAGGCTTTGCTGGAGGCTTCGCTGATGGTATCGCTTGAGGTTTCGCTGGAAGTTTCGCTGGAGTCTTAGATCTCTTGCTGGCTGGCGGATCACCATCATCGTCAGGTGCCGCATTGCGCTTTCTGCCACTTCCCATAGTGTGAAGATGAAGTTGATTCGTATGGACGTAACTATGGGATTATGTGATTTGCGGAAAGCTAGGCGTTTGAAAATGCAACTGTTGTGGCGAGCTACGCGGTAGAAGAGCGGAATTCCGACAAATTTTGTAGGCGTGAGTGCAGAAGTTGTTCATGCGTTTGCTAGTTTGACGACCGGTTTGGTAGAACATCACTCTTCCCATGAGTTTCTTGTCTTTGTTGTTGAATATTCTAGAACATTTGGTTCTAGAAGTTGTTGAAGGAAACTCATCTGGGGGAGGCTTACTTGGGGGACGATTATCAATGCGAGTCTTGCCTCGTGCTTTGTGATAAAGTTTCTTTCAAATCAGCTACACACACATCTCTAATAAGTGGGCTTGAGTGATATATGGTCTTGGAGTAAATTTTCATGGTACTATCATGCTTCTATTTTCCTTACAGATAACAACACTATGATTATGCTATATGATTTCAGAAGTAGTCATGTGTCTAAACCCGCACTCGTTCGCTGAACCCATCTTCAGTGTCTGTTCCAGTAGCTCTGATCTTCATTTTATTGCTAAGATACCGATAGAATCTTGAATCTTTGGAGAGTGATGTAGCTGTTGCGAGTATCGCGACTATGCCGTCTAAGTGTCAAGTAGCTGCTACCAATTCGCGATGATAAGAGTCTTGTAGGCTAGTGCTGTAGAGCTGCCTGTAGTTGTTTAGTATAACATCCCATGCGGGCGGAGCATGTCGGCATCAGTGTCTTGTGAGACACAAGATGAGGCCTTTGATCTGGATAAGAGGACAGCATCGCCTTTTGAGACGTTCAAATTTCTGTTGTCAACATGATCCATTGTGCTGCTAACTTCCTGAAAAGCATTAACATCTGGGCGAGCTACGGCCTTGTGCCATACAAAGAATATTCGTCTTTAGCAAGGGCTGGTTGGTCAAATTATTAACAATTCATTACACATCTTTCCATATTGAAGCGTTGTATGTGTAGATTTGCAAATAATTCCGTTCGACGTCGAGTGAAAGACTCTTGGAGCCAGGGGAAGTAAGCAAGATATTCAGAGGTACAAGATCTCTAGGCAGGAAGTCGGTCAACTAACCGTTGATTAACTCTTTGAAACCCTCCAAGACTTTGACCTCAGTAGTGGTGTGGCTAGGTCGGAATATGATGCCGCAACTTTGACGAGCTGAAGGCATTTTGTTGGTACGGAGATACTCTGGCGTTGAAACCGTTGAAAATAGGTCTCTGCGAGTTGGCGGAATAACTTGTCATTCAAGCGGTTTTCTTCGGCCGGCTGTGGTGCGATCCTGGACGCTTGTACCTCTGAATCGAGGCTGCTTTCATTGTATGCATCAGGGATCTCGCCGACAGCCAGGGTTTTGCTGTGATTTGAATGAGTTCGATGCCGTAGCATATGTGGCCCAATTTGCAATAGAAGCAAACAGCATGCTCGAATGAAAAGAGTACTTTTGCATTGCATGGCCGTTGGCAAACGTTTGTTATCAGAGATTTTGAAGACGTGCGCAGCCAACTGTATGGATGGAAAGCTCCAACAGTTCCGTCCATGGAGAGGACTCCACGTAAGTGCACGAAATCACTACACATACTAAACCTAAATAGGTAATAATTCAAGGGTTTTAACTTTGGTATAGCTATGCTGTCGAAAGCTTACACAATTACCTTCTTAGGCCTGCTGCCGGATTGGTTTTGGTGTTACTGTACAATTTAATTAAGTTTACTAGGCATATTGTGTATTGGAGTTGTATGGAGTTCCAACTGTACTATCCATGGAGTGGCTCCGTCCATGGAATAACTCTGTTGTAGAACTAACCTTACTGAAGCCTCCTTTGCTGCCTGCCCTCAGTGTTAATAGGATAGGCAACCTCATTGTTGACTAATAGAAGCTGCACTACTGCAGGCAGCACTATAAGCAGCGACGAAATTAGCGAGTAGATCTCATCTTAAATAGTAAGAAAAGACAATCAATCATTCCTTCCCTCCAAAGAGTTCTACATCTGTCCATGGAGTAAGCTCCTCTATCCATGCAGCAGACTGGACGTGCGTGTCGCCGGCGGTGCATTCGGGCGCTCCAATAATTTCTTTGAATCAGGAATATTGTATTTGAAGTCGAGGCTGTTTTCGCGGAACGCACATCAGGAATTTGGGTTTCCTGAATCCACACGGGCAACCTGCGCAACTCTCTTTGACAGGTTCGGACGGTCCGGTGTAGTCGTTATCATTAGACTCAAGTAGAGCCTCGATATCGATGGGACCAGAATTCGTCTTGTTGCTAAGGAGAGTGTGACGTCGGGTAAGTTGAAAAAAATTGCTCTGGTGGAAAAATATCTCGCCGGCACAAATAATGAAGGGAAGAATAAATGAGAGGTCCCAGAGTCACATATGCTAGTGTTAGGGCGTGCTTTTCTTGGCCTTTCACTTTATTTTAATCTTTTCAAAGCTGCAATTCCTAAGTACGTACTTATTGTTGACTCACTCCCATAATCCATTCTATGAGAAGAGTCTTTGGGTAAAATTCAAATCCGGATAGACACACTGATATCGAGGCATCCGATTATCAAACAGGGACGCCTTCGGGCCCGACCTAAACAACTTCTCGTTTCAACCTTACGTTTTAATGCTCTTAATTATCATGTAAAAACCGTTGTATAGTTTTGGTGTCATTGCGGACCAAGGCTAAGTAGAGAGATAGGTGAAGGAGCTTCCGTAATTATTAAAGTTCAGATATACTCCGATACGTTTCACCCATCCTGTTGTACGCCTTAATAATGTAGTACAAGTAAGTTCGTCCATATTAGGCATCTGAATCTTGAGGTGTTCCGAAGACATTGTGATTGAAGCTATAGTTGCATCCAATGAATGCGTCTTCAGAACTTTGACATAGCACTCTAAGTTAATTAAATGCATTGCCATAGCTAGTTGAGGCGTTGTTGTTTGCCATGCGCTTAACTGGATAGGCATTGATTCATAGTGTTGACCCTATGCAGCTTCAGCATCAAGACAATCGCGTGCCGTTCAGGCATACAGTTCCTTGTCCCATTTGGTGCATTGCCATAATTACCATAGCTCTATCACAGTTAATTGGGTCGTTGGAATTTGCCATCCACCCAAGTAGCTAAGAGTTAATCCGGAGTGTTAACCCAATGCAGCTTTAGCATCAACACAAAATTATATACTTTCATTCCAGTTCAGCACATTGCCATTGCTTCCAGGGCTCTATCACAGTTAATTAGGGTGTTGATGTTTACCATTTTCCTGAATAACCATAAAATGGTCCAAAGTATTGGCTTAATGCGTCTTTAGCATTACTGTAAACACGCACGACTAGGCGTCCCGATTCGCTAAGGTCCAGCAAGTCCGTGAGCACGCTTCTAGCTGCGTAGTGAATTTGCAGCATACTATGACAAGCATGCCGTCCTCCGGCTGCTCTTATTCTGGAAGAAATTTGATTCGGCCTTCGTCCACTTTCAAATTTTCATCTCACTCTCACTCCATCACCTACCACCTCACCTTCCACCTCCTCCTCAAGCTTAACCTCCACCACCACTACAACCAGCACCTCCACGTCCTCCGTACCCGCTCACCATGCCTTTTTTCGAGACGATCTTCGGCTGTTTCGGCTGCCGCACTGTGTAATATGATGGTTTTAAGTCGTATTTTGGGCCTATTCACTCATCTCTGAAAACAGTCCTAAACACCTCAACATCTCCGCCCCCATTCCGCAGCAGCTGGATAAGGCCACCGCACCGTCTCATCCTCTTCCCAATCCTCCTCCTGCGCGCCTCCTCCGGCGCCGGTCAGGCCGGCCGCCGCCTGGGGCCACTATCGCTCGGAAGGTAATTAATTCTAGTCCCTTCTCACGTAGAAATCATACTAATTTCTGCAGGCGCTCCCACCGCGACCTTATCTAAACCATCAGGCTCCAACTCCACCAACTAGTCCTCCTCCGCCTCCTCCTCCTACCCGCCCCGTTCCTCTTCCCCGAATAGAGAGTGAGGAGAGTGATGAGGAGGGAGAGGGAGAGGTGTGAAACGGTGGCTCACGTGTAAGGTAAGTTGAAGAACTCTAGCAAAAATTGTATATGAAACATTTGAACCTAGAAATTGACTCCGAAATCAGATGAGGAGAATCGAAAATATTTCAGTTTTTTGTGGGTTTTTGGGCTTGGTATGTGGCCTCCAAAACGGCCACTATATTTGGTATTTCACTAATTCAGCTTAGGCGACCAGGTGGTTTGTGTTGAAACAATCTCCTCTCTTTTCATGTAGGTTATTTGGGTGATGCTTTCATTGACTGGCATGCGCATCATTGTGTGGCTGAAGCACGCCAAGCTTCTCCTGATTGGCGAGGCTGGTGCGCTGAGGCGGTGGATCCGCTCAAAGTTAGGCGAGTGTGAATGTCACATTTTGCCTTCCTCAAGAGCGTGCTCACCTCACCATCTCACCAACTTCCACGCATTCATCCTCCAGGTCCGCACAACGCCAATTATCTTCAAAGGGCGCTGTGCAATATCAAATATCAAATCTGATGGCCAAGCGGCAGCCCGGCTGGGACGAGCAGTGAATGTCGGGGACTCGAAGTGAGGCTCTTTTGACTTTGCGCCCTTGAAAGCTTCTGTTCCACAATTTACCTTGCCCACCTCTCTTTCAACCGCACAAACTACCTCAAAACTTCCTCAAAATCGTTCAAATATCTTCTACGAAAGCCCTTGGCATGGCATCGGAGGTGTGCGCTGAGGTGTAAAACGTCACGGGTTTCTTTGCTATAGAGCCTCTTCAAGCACCATTACAGCCATTCGAGCACACTTGCTAGATCGCTCGCCACATCACTTCTATCTCATTTCTCATCACTAACTTAGTTCTTTGAAATAGCCTTCAACAACCAATTCACCGAATCAATGCCCCCTGCTACATATTCCGCGCCGAACTCTCTCGCCTCGTGCTCAGAATCTGCAACGCTACAAACTCTGACTTGCTCATCAAAGTTTCGTCCTCTGGAGAGAATCAGAGTACACAAGATCCTTAGTTTTTATCACATCCACCCCTACCACTTATGTATTTATTAGATACGACCTCAGCAGCTACCGGCATTTCTGGCTTAAAAACCATGGCTTCGGATGAGCAGACTACGCCGCCAAGCGGTAAGTGTACTCCATGCATCTTTTACTAGCATCTTTCTCACATTCCCCGAAAGAGGCCGCTCCTACAGCGTTCGATGACGTCTTTCAAGCGACTTTCATGCGCCTCGTTGACGCGCACAATGAAGAACGACGCGCATCAGGTCTCACCCGCAAGGATCGCAAGAAGCTGATCAAGATCGCGCATCAAATGACCGAGGACGCCTTATATCCTCAATGCACCGAGCTCAGTCCCGCCCAGAAGCAGCAGAAATCCCTTACCAAAGTCCTCTACCATGTCATGGCCGATGAACCCTGGCTGGACGATTGGATCCGTGCCCCCGATGTTGAACGCAAGCTTTCCAAATTCGAACTCCACGAAGATTCTGAGGCGCTCGCTCAGCAATACGGCTTTCAGATCCCCCGAGACGCGATTGCGGCAGCTCGTCATGCGCTGAATGAAGATAGCACTGCGCCAAATGCCCCCAACGCTGTTAGAGTACCTTTCGATCTTATTGAAGTCATCTATATCCCCGGAACCGTCAGCTCGGACGCCACGAACGCCATCGACCGAAAGACAATCTACCCCATCAGCGTTGAATCGGTTGCATTTCAGCTTGAGAATCATCCTTGCAAAGACATGACCCGCCCCTTCGACTATGCAGCCGCCATTCTTCACACCACGGACCGCGCCGCCCTTCTCCGAATGAAGCAACAAGCGTCGGACATTTGCGATTTCGCCCCACACCTTCTCGACAACGACAATGTGAGTCTCCTTTACGTACTACTCATTCTCACGCGCTCGGAAGTCTGCAAGCGATTTGAAGAGAACGGCATCCGCGTGGAAGGCTCCACTATGAGTCACCGCAAGAGCGAGCTCATGAAACATTCACTAGGTTGGCTGACTCAGGAGGACAAGGCTGGATACGATAGTGCTTCTCTGGATATTCAACGACGCATTAAGCAGCTGTACTCTCCATCCAAGACAAAAGGCGCGAAGAGGGGAAGGAAACCAGGATCAGGAAGGAAGTCTATGGACGTGTTTATGCATGAGTCGACTATGGAATTGGTGAACGGGTCCTTGATCGAATCGGTGAACGGTTCTATGATCGGATCAGTAAATGAAGGAGAGGCATAATTGGCGCTCCGGTGATTTTTCTTGTTATTTTCTCTACTGCTATTGTAGATGATGGAGTGGTCTTGCATTTGTTTTCTCGTGGAGTTTAGATATGGGAGGGCTGGTAGCTGCTTGTTTTTCAAAATGTGATTTGCGGACATTGGCGACTAGCCGGTATATAGCGCTTTCTCTTACGGGGAATATAAGACGCTATTAAATCATTCAAAATGGATCTTCTCGAGTCGAGGAGCGCTCCTGACATTGGAATGATTTTCCAAGGAATACATGAAGAAGCACGTGACTTCAGCAATTTCGTCCCAGACCTTGAAATACGCGGAAGAGACTTGCCAAGGTAGGGTGTCTACTTTGGACCTCACACTAAACCATTTCAGCCACACTTTTAGAAGAATATCGCAAAAAACCGCATTATTATGCCAATACATCGCCACAGAATGTAAAATCCAACAGTGACGAGAATGGTCTCGCAAGCCCGAGATTTTAAGTGCAATAGATACGACGTACTTGTACCCCAGACCCGCCATAGGCCCACTAGGCTGCTGCTGCCTATTCTCTAGGCGTTCTATGTGAAGGGCAATATGTTGTGGCGATGGGACAGGGGTAGTCCTTAGCAGGTCTGCGATTCACTGGCAATTTCGAGCTAAGGCGCCTGCGCTGATTTTATAAACGCAGGCTGCGAGCGCGCATTTTAATCTGTTTCTCTCTGCACCACACCAGTAAGACTCTTTCCGCCGCCGTACTATTGAGACTTCAATGCTATAACTGCATCTCCTTCGACGGAAGCATTTTACGACTTGGAACCTGCGATGGCCAGGGTTACTCGACGGGAGCGTATGCGAAATGCAGCAACAACCCTTCAGAAACGATATGAGCCAGCGCTAAATGCAAAAGCTGCAGCAGCGGAACATCTTCCAACGCCTCCAGTCGAACAACAACAGGTCTCAGAACCTCGTCTAAGATCTGCCAAGAAGACGCCTCTCAAGATGCGCAAGATCCTGAAGCGCACCGCGAAAGCAGCTTCGATTGAGAGGCCCAAACATCCCCGCCGCGCCGCCAAATCTGCTATGTTTGCAGGCTATTCTCCTGCAGCGATTCAGAAAGCCGTTGAGATCAGAAATCCCAGGAAACTCGCAGCAGCAGCACGTCAGAGCGATGCGGCCAAGGCTACGTCGTCCATCGCGAACACCGCAGAAGAGTACGGAAAAGGTAGCGAAGGAGATGAGTCAAATAAAGAGTTTGGTATTCGGGGCATTTTGGCCGAAGACAGTTGGGGCAACTACTTATATCACTTTGAGCCTAACCCACTGACCGGAGAAGAGCACCACTGTCCAATCAGTTGGCATTCCAAATCGGGCGCAAACAGTGATGCTAGAGACGACTGGAATCGCAAGAAATGGAGGATTGGAGTTACCCCGCGCGATTTTCCCGGTTACCATCGGAACCAGAGAAAGATGTTTGTTCTGAAAGGACAGAAAACGCCGATGGCAGAGTTGTGGGCATCGAAGAAGTAGAAGCGGACCCAGTAATACTCGGATGCCAAGTTGGGTAGGGCTTTAGTGAGGTTTCCTGTGTGTGCTTTTCGGGAGCACTACTTCTGAAGTGTGTCTTTTGATGTTGTTAGGTGGCGAACGAGTAACAAGATGCTTGCCATTGTTAGAAACAAACCGGTGGACATGAGTCTCTTTTGTCAACTAGAGTTTCGGGGTGTGCTCGAGGGCGGATTACTGGGTGTTGATTGCGAGTTTGTTTCGGTAGTCCTTTGCAATTTTGCAAGTTTATAGCCACGATTCGACGTACTCATATCTCATATTGTGAAATTACGTGCTAGACAAGGAATTCTTTCAACTGAGGTCGATATACCAACGGTATAGTGCATGCTTCCACCGTATTTTCCACTCTTTGCCGTTTTCCGTCATTCTTCTTTAATCTAAGACACAGAACCACACATCTCATGAGCAAACGCAGTCCCAACTCTTCCAGTCCAGACACGGAAATCTGCAAAATACTTCGCCGATCTTCTATCAGAGCCACACTTCTGCTGTAGTTGTCTGTAAATTTCTCCACATCGTCTCGTAGCTTGAGTAGACTAGGAAACTTGACTTCCAAATCCTCTACTCGCTGTCGAGCTCGCTCGTACGGTGCATATGGGCGCCAATTTCCTTTGCAAAGACTTAACCATATGGTTGTAGATGGCATGCTCTTCTACGGTTTTGATTCCCACGGCGTTGACTAGAAGCCACTCCGGGTTTATGAGCGTTAAACGTCCCCGATGATACTCCGGTTGCGCACGAGGGAGTTGTAGGGCTTAGCTGCAGAAACGAGCAGCATCACAAGCAAGGGCGCAATATTGCGCTGCATGAGCAATGCGGGTCGTTGTTGATGATTTCATACACCCAGTCCTCGGCGATGAGCTTTTTTTTTGAGATTAGCGTTAAGGATTGCGGCAGTGAAGTTGTTCGTGCGATTGCGGCTGGATAAGTTGTGATTTGTGATTACTTCCATAATGCTCTGGATGCGAATTGCACAACGGGCGGCTGTTTATGTAGCGGTGTAGGCAGCGGCGTAACTATGAAAATTTCTACACCACAACCACTTCTAGGGCAAGAATTGTTTTATTTGCACTTTTAGAGATGGGATCTGGTCGGGGGAATGACCATTTCGGCATTCTAGCCATACTGGCCACACGAGCCTCCAAACCCGGTGTGTATCGAGGAACAGTGTAGTCTGCTGCGGGTTTCTCCTAGTGGTCAAGCCATGGTCGTTCAACTTCAATGATGGCTATTATTTCGGTCAGCCGTTGCAAACGGAGTTTAGCTGTGCTTCTGGAAGCGTCTAGCAAGAAGAATCGTGCCACAGTTTCTGCTAGGGCGGCTTTACATATGGCAGTCCATTGATCGCGGCAAGCTCCTGAGTTGTTATACGTGACATTTTGCTCGGTTGCCATATGCTGGATGGCGATAGAGTGATATTCGTGGAAGCCCAGATTTCCAGGAGAATCTGAAGTGAGCCAGTCCCAATCCCATTTGTGATTTGGTGGTGGTTTTGGCTTACTTTGTGACAAACTCATTGGAACTTGCACAGTTTTCACAAATACGCTCATGCTGATGTCTAAGAATAGCCAGGCTTCAGAATATTTTGTGTTTGCTCAGTTCCCGTACGTTTCGTTAACGGATTGGGTACGAGGTATGAAGTATAAGCAGGATACTGGGCCTTCAAGTACAAAACCTTTGGCTCCGGCGGCCGGATGAGTGAGTGTTGTACCTATTCTTTGGCAGCGAGACGTTATAGCTTGTACAGTAAACGCTGGCATTTCGCTGCCAGAAATGCTCACGTCTTGATGTGGATACTCGGTGGAGGCTCTAGAGCTCAAACACTACCGCCTTTGCTTGTACTTGATCTGACATTAGAGGATGTTCGTGGACTTGGATTCTGAGTCGTAGGGCCTTGCACTTTAAACGGCGCTTTGTGCAGAGACCGTCGCGCGTTCGAGGTGCTGGCGTGGGGCTATCAGCTGAGTAAACACAAGTGACACTAGCTCCCTTTTTGTTTGACAAAGCCCTTTCGGAACTACAAATGGAAATGAGTTTGGCTGCAGAAAAAGCGAGGTGCTAGAGGCTCAAGAAAGATGAGATCCATTGTTGTGGTGGAGGCTCGGCGTTGGAAATTATGATATTGTTTTGGGCACCGCATGTGGCGGGTTAAAGGTTGCTTGGACACATCAGGAAATAGTGGAGGAATCACTGTCTACAAATCATGTACGGCCCCTTCTCCTGGGTAGACTTATATGTGACTAGCACCATTGAAAGTGACAATGGACATATCAACCAAGAGAGCTTATAAAGCTTTGTATGGGCCTAAAGCTTGACGATGGTAAGTCTGACTTAAGAGAGGTGAAAGTCGATTGGGAGCAGAGAGAAAATCGAGGTCTTTTATGTGCATACGACACTACTTTACCACTACGCAGAACTGATGCGGAGGCTGTATTCAGAAAACGAAAATCAACCAAGGAAGCTATCTCAGCGGATAATTATCGATGTGAATCTTTTTCGAGCATCTCGCGCTTGGATATATACTAAACAATTAGATCTCCAGGCGACAGCGGGGACAATTGTAGGGGGGGATGTTGTCGAATAGCATATTTTGTGAGCCAGCTAAAAATGAAAGAGTTCAAAATTGGGCCTGATTGATCTATACCATGGGACGTACCAGAATCGCGAGGTTCTACAGGTGCACATCACTACGAGTGCTGTGATTGTATTTTTTGGCCAGTTCCCAATGCAAGAATATTGGGCTCAAAATTGGCCTTTTCATAGTTTAAATGCAGGTTCTATCACTCAGTTCAACCGATCCACCCAGTGTATACCAAAATTCATGCTTCAACTTGACCGCATGCCAGAGTACACCAATTTAACAGATCCATGTCCTTCGACCAATGTGGACCCGACGTTATGATTACGAAGGTGAGAATAAGGAAGTTTATTGCAGGATTCGGTCTTTTGTAGATCGTTGAATAAGTTCGGAATGTATCGAGGCCGCCGGATGATGGAGAAGCGTGACGGTTTAGAAATGGGATGGATTTTGAAATGCGGTTTCCTGGTACCAATAATGAAATGTTCTGAAGTATAGATACCCTCACGTAATCGTCGAATGAAAAGGAGAAGCCCCAACCTTCGTCCCTCTTCAGGAAGAGTGTGGCTACAAAGGCTCTTAAAACTTTATTTTTTTTAACAGCATAAATCTCCCCATGCACCGAAGTGGTCGAACCAAGTAGCAGAATTCCGTTAGGCGTTGGTATCGAACTGTACTATCCCCTAGTACGCAATATCTTGCTCTAGGAACCGTTCTTCTAACAGAGTCTCGCAAATTGTGGATATTATTTGATAGTACTTAAAACTGTTGCTACTGCGATTCTACTCCTACTGCACAATGCCTTTCAAGGGGTTGAGGGTATACAAATTCGCTGAAAGAAAGAAGTCGAAGTGGCTGGACATTCTCATGATGGTCAAACGAAGGGTTAGATCAGAGTGCCCACAAAGCCGATGAATTGCGGTTGTTTGCCATTCCTCCTTAATAATTAGTCATCTAGTATCATTGCTCTGGCGTTCGAAGTCTTTCCTGCGAATTATACCTCATATAGCTGCCTAGAGCTCCAGTGTAGTCAAGCACAAACCATAGACTGAGTGCATCAGTCCGCTAGCTTGGTATTATGGGCCACTGCGTATATATTTTTCTCTTTTGGCTTGCGTGTGGGGTTTTCGCGCTAAAATAAATATAATAGGGTGTCTGCCCCTCTGCTCCAACTTCACTGTCAACACTAACTGTCCTGTTCGCGATTACAGCAAGCGCCAAAGCAAACATCGCTTTGCAGCTTGTAGTTGACGTGTAACCCAGTAATTATCATGTAAGAACACTTGTCCTTTGAAGCTATTCAGATTTCTCTTATTAGCATCCCCTGTCGTGTTCGCGGCTCAATAGGCGGTCACCGCCGCGGGACCGGGGCTGACATCGTACTAACCCAGATTGTAATTGCATCGATGTCGCCCAGCCTCAAGAAGATAAGAATAGTTCCCCATCGACTCCTACTGTTGTTTGAAGTCTCATTGCTCGCTGTCTCACAAGCACCGACAGCGATCAAGCCTCGACGCGCCGGAACGTTGCTACAGCCGTTGTAGATCAAGGTACGCGAAGCCCTACAATTTGTCTAACTTTATGCACTCTAATGCAAGCTCACGCTTTCATTCGCACTATTCTTTAACGCATTGAAGCAGAGCACAGTAGATACCTTTGCTCGCCAGTGAGGTGATGCTGCAGTCATGACAGGCATTTCCATGACAGAAGCCATCAAGGCAGAGCGCCATCGTTATAATTGATGCTACATCTCAAAGTATATCACGAATGACAAAGCTGGTCGAAGAAGCTATCATCGTCGGTCTTGCAAAGTGTAACTTGCTCGAAGGTGCTGATTGGATACCCTGGAACGAGCAATCCATGCCAACCACAAGCATTGTAAGTTAATCTCTCCCATAGCTTACTGCCATCACGTCGACTTCAGTTTTGATGCTGACGCTTCCTTCAGACAACCGCAATGTAGGACATTCTTATTTGAGTCGTACGTCATTGTTACCGAAGTTGTGAGCCTGTACACTGTCGTTACTTCTCCCAACCGTCATCACAGCACGAGCACGAACTCTCTTTCACTACGGCAAATCATTCCTCTCACGAATATCCCCGGTGAATGCGCATGCTTGAGACATCCACACTCAACTAGCTACGTCAGCAATATTCAGAACACTGCTCTCGATGTCATCAATATCCGGGGCTCTACCATCAGATACTTTGTTCCTACCTAGCAATCTTCCTTTGGAAACATTTCTTTCTCAATCGACGCACAGCAGAACGCCTCAGACAAAGTCCAGCAAGGACCGCCCTGGCTCCCCAAGAGAGTACAGGTGCTGATACCCTCGCGCAGAGCCGAATCCGAGACAGCCGCAAGATCTGCCTGAGCGACCGACGAAAAGGAGACATCTATCGACCGCACAACCAGTCTCGCGATCGCAGGGAGCGCCCGCCGGTGAGACGGTGCTGTAGTTGGGAGAGGGGAGAGGGAGTTCCGTGAGAAAGACTGTCGAGACAAGACTGGTGTAGCACCCTGGGGTTCCTTCGAGTGTACCGGCCTTGTGCTAGTCCCCGAGGGGCCAGCGGGGTGCCACAGCCCCAGACCGGGGAGGAAAGGTCGGGTAAGTCACTAATCTCATGAATTCGACCGAAGAGAAAGATGGTTGAGACTTCACGTGGTTGAGAACACTCAATACCATAACCATACCACATACGGTAAGACTCTGGTCTTTAAAACTAGCGTCATAACTAATATTCGCATTCAAACACCCATACAGTGCAATATTCTGTGGCTCTTGCGATCCAGTTGACATTCCGTACTCCCGATCCAGCTCGCCAACCAGATAAAAAGGCGAAATGGATAGGCACGCCAACCGAAGCGCACACATCCACCTCGCATATTTTGGGGCCAGTGTTCTGTGGGAAAAGAAACTGCGTGCGGTATCTACAACCCATGCCCCCCGTTCTTAATGGTCCTGAGCCTGCGAATGACCCTAAACTGGCCGCATTTATACCACCAACAACCCTTTCGTCTGTCTTGTCGAGCAATTTTCGTGGCTTGACTCCAGCGTGTTCCAGAATCTTCTTCCTGCCAGAACATAACCCCCGGATACGAGGAGTATTTCATGATTCGAGGTCGTTCGCACATTATTTTACGAGTGGGACTGAGCAGAGAACTCGGCGAGATCAACAACAGCGCCTCCAAAGCGGCGACGACGACCAATACCACGACATCTGGACACTTTTCCCCATTAACAGTACTGCAGCCTGCGCGCCTACATGGCCCAGAGTGAAATTAATTCAGTAATCCGCATGCTGTGGCATTCTCTGGCATGGCGGAAGATAAACTACCAGGCAAGTTCCGTCAAGCCCGCATAGTTTCTGCTGTCAACTGCGTAGGCTTCAAACCGCAAGTCCTCCCTGAACTTGGCGGAATCCACCGGCACTGTCCAAAAAGGCACTATCCAGGTCTTGGAGGGACTCATAACTTTGACGGGCAAATTCAGGATTTTGGGGTGGAAAATCTACGCACATCCTCAAGTATCCAATCTCGAAGAACGTGGTGGGAGCTACTCTAGCCGCAGTGGACGTGGTCGACGTTGCACTCTAGAGATGAAGCGAAAGGCACAATAAAAGAGATTATCTCCTTCTTAGACTCACAGAGCCCAATCCCTAGAGAACAAATATGCAATGCGTGGTGGCCGTAGCCGGGACATCACGTCGCACTCCACCGACTCAGAAGGAAAACGGAATCCAACTCTCAGATGATAAACCCGACAAACAAACTGTTTTCATTCAGCATCCCGCCGCTCAACTGCGCACAGAAGGCCTCGCTGGATTCGAATTTGTCGACAAAGATGATCCCGTAAACGACGCTTCGATTGTCAAGGACAGAGTCTCTAGCCGCTCTAATGGGTACACTCATCCAGCGTAGGCTTCCAGAGCCTCAACCCAAAGAAGCTGAACGCGACAGGCCTAGAAAAGGATAATGCCTTCGTTCCTGGAAAGGCGTGTGCCAGCGTAATACCCTTTACATTTACGGATGCAAACGGTACTTCTATTCGTGCACATGTCACGCTTATACGAACAGCTACGCCATCCCTACACCCTGATATGCAGAATCGGGTGTTGCCCCGACCTGTTTTCGTGCAATATCTCGTCGCGCTTGCTTGCGCACAAATCATCTCGCCAATTTTTTCTCTAAAACATAGGGAGATTAGTCCTTGAAAGACGCTCAGATCACCAAGGACAGAGCACCTGATCGCTCTGAATGGTGTATGCTCTCCTAACACCATTGAAACATCAATGACTAACTTTCTTGTAGTATTGGCTACGCCGCATCCCAGGATTCGAGAATCGGAAGAACTCATCTTACGTGAGCTTCCGGAACCCCAGCTCAAAAAAAAAAAAAAAGAACGCGACAAACGAGCTATTTCATCTAGTGACTCTCGAGAAAACTCTTGCAGAATGTTACATGTTCTCACGGCAGCGGCGAAGGAGAAGGCCTTGAGACCCGGTAGCCGCAGAGGACGAGGTGGAGAAGGTGGCGGTGGTGGTACACTGCGAGGTTTGGGTATTCCAGGACGCTTAAGTCATCAAGAACAGAGTCTCTGGCTGCTTTGGTGGGCATGTTCAAACCTCTTACTACTAAAGTCTCCATAGCTGACTTTCTTGTCGTGTTGTATACATAGACTTACGGGCCCAAGCCCGCACCTGTCGACTCTCGCGACATCTCGCTCATGTCCAAACAACCTACCACTATTTATCAAACAGTACCGACCGTAACCACAAACCCCGAACCGAGCACCGTCGAAGCGAAGAGCCCTGCTGCGCGCCAGATATGCCGACAAAGGATGAAGGCTTGGAAGAACTCATCCTAGATGGGCTCACAAACCCATAGCTTACAGAATATGGACACAACATGCGGAAGACTTTGGTGCGGCAAGGGTCTTACCAACCACTTCACGACTCTACCAATACCGAAACATCGAAGAGCTGCCTGCGAGGACGCTCGGCAGTGGATTACTATTATCGAAGATCTGCAAAAACTTGATATGCAGAAACGGAGCCGTAAAGAGAAATGTTACCAATACTTTTATCCATGGGCAGCGACGAGTTCTAACCAACTCTATGCATGCCTGTAGTGTTGTTGTCATAGCAGCCATCCTCAATCATCGAAGGGCAGAAATTTGATGCGTAGAAACGAGCTGTTGTTGGTATCGTTGGCAATACTAGACGGCCCAGAATGAGTGGTGTTATCAACGCTCTTCTCGGTGAGGAGCGACCAGTCCCAACCTACTGCATTGGTGCCGGCGGCAGATTTCACAGCGAAGAGCGGAGAACCAAGTTCTAACTTCCCGCGAAATGATGAATGTCATGTCTCTAGAGAATCGCCTGGATGTGCCGTTCTTTGGTATGGAACCGGAGTTGATTCTTCCACCAAGGGCGGAGAAGCCAGCAGTGCAGCAAAAACTGCCGGTATGGCCAAATAGCCTATATGCTCTGAGACAATGTCTCACACATTTTTGACTGCTCCAACGCAGAATGTGTATGGCATTGCAGGGGCCTATGGGCACTCTCATAGCATATACCTCGCCAACGTTAACGGGCAGTTGGCGTATGTAAGTTCAAACACCGACAGATACCCCTGCCGCAGATTAAACCCCAGTTCAGTACAAGCTGAATGAGCAAGCCAAATGCGCCTTGCTCAAAACATACTTTAAGGGCTTAACAGCACGCTTCAGGCATTTCTGCCTTCCCCGCATGTCTCTGTGGACCTATCAGAGAAAATGTCCCAAAAGGACGCGCTCAAGATTGAATACATATATTTTGATCCCATGCTTCATGAAAGCAGCAGCTCGCAACCCAGAACTCAGATCGATAGCACTAGTAAAAACGAGAGCTTGATAAGCAGACAAGGGAACTCATTCGACGCCAAGGGCAGCAACAAATTCTAGACAAAGCTCATTTTATCTTTGCGACTCTCAATTGCAGTGGTCATGATATATTTCAAAGTTTCACCATCGAGTTCGATCCGTACTCCAAACTCATTTTTATCCGAATCGCAACAAATATAAATGCCGAGAGTCCACTTACCCCCACCACTCCAAACTATCAATAATGCAGTCAAAACTTCGGTTATGTTGTTGAAGCGTTTCTAGTCCGACTGTGGCTTCGCCTTCATCCAGATGGACACCCATAAGAATGCGGCAATAGCAATCTGCTAGCTGAGTGGATACAATGTCAACCGGCGTCCGCTCAAAGGGGTTGCGACAAAATTATTTTCACATTTCATACGAGGAAATACCCACACATTCCTTCGCAACCAAATGGTTAAGCCAAACAAAAAGTCCAAACAGTCGTAACTTCTTTCCACGACGGGTCACGTCATTGCCAGCAAAATTACCGACCACTACCAACACCCGGCGCTCTCAGTCCACGATGACTATCGACGCTCCTGATTCCGAGGCCACTACCTCTACGACGAGTTTCTCCAGTTGCAGCCTGCAATTCATGCGACCAAGCCCACGCTGGTACTACTTCCGGCACTGTACCCCACCCCGCCTTATAAGGCAGAAGGCGCAGTGCCACATCAACAGCACACTTGCTTCGTCGAAGAAGGGTTAAAGAAAGGCCCTAGTTTTGATAGGCAAATGAATGCTACAGAGCCATCGGGCTGGGTGATAGGCCCAAGATGGACAACCTGAAGCGGCTTCCACCTCTGTATTTTTCAAGGAAGCTGCTTGTTTCCAGTACGGACAGAATTTGTTCGTCCGCATGCAAAACAATCGCTCAAACGACATCCACTTGCTCGATACACAATATCATATATATCCTGAAATCAGTGTCTTTCTTAGTGCCGGAGTTCTGGGGCACAAAAATGAGACGCTCAATTCAAGTGGTCAATGCTGAAGAAGTCAATGCCTGAGCTTCGACTCAATGTCAAATCTGGTGATTATCAGTTTGTTGCGATGTGTGTTCTTCCGGCATTAGAGTCGTAAGATGCATGATTAACTCGATACACTAATTAGTTTCATCTGCTTACACAGAGCCAGTTTCCGCCAATGGCACGCGTGCGTCATCGACGGTGGTGGAAAGTGCGTGTAGCGCATCAGATCCTCAGAGCACAAGAAGCGCCTAATCGCAAGAAATACATACCCAACGTTCGGCGATACGAATAATGAGAAGAGAGATGGACGAGAAGATAAATAACTGACAAGAGATGTATTATAGGAGCGATGTATGATAGGAGAGATGCATGATAGGAAAGATGCATGATAGGAGAGATACATGACAAGACTCAAGAGAGATAGATGACAAAAGATGGATGGACAGCAAGAGAGATCGATGACAACCAAGAGAGATGGACGACAAGAGATATGGATGACAACCAAGAGAGATGGACGACAAGAGAGATGGAACGACAAGAGAGATGGAACGACAAGAGAGATGGACGACAAGAGAGATGGATGACAAGAGAGATGGATGACAAGAGAGATGGATGACAAGAGAGATGGATGACAAGAGAGATGGATGACAAGAGAGATGGATAACAAGAAAGATGGATAACACAAGTGCCTCGCTGCATCACCACAACTACAGTGCTTTAGAACTTCGAATACGGATGAGACACAGCGCCGACATAGTGGTAAATAGTGACCATCACAACACAATGGTACACCTGAGCACCCGATGACAGAGTCAAATGCGCTCCTCAGCTCCGTCCTCGCCAGCACTCCAGTCTTCCACATCAAGCCGCCAAGATCCAATGCTCAGCGCTTCGAACAACTACATCCCCACAAGAGCTCATCACAAGAAAGCCTAAACACAGTCCAAGGCCTTTTCAGAGTCAAAGTCTGACTTCAATGAAATGGATATGCCAACGTGGCTCGAACATCGGCAAGCCATTATCCAAACGATCCGTCGCCTTCGAAGAGGATCAACGAAAGCGCGGTCTACCCCTAATTGACCATCCAAAGCGAGGAGACCGCAGAAGCCGGCAAGTAGTAGTATTACAGTTGTTAGAAAAGCTCAAGTGGGCACAACACACCCTCCGAGCTTCGCTACCACCCTGTATACTGTGCACGTGAGCTCTTGGGTATAGAGACGCATCGGTCAAGCTCAAGAGAGGACGTTGTGGCGGTGTAGGATTGTGATCACAATTTGTGGCATCCCATCAAGCCGCATCGAGTCCAAGCAATATGGTATTCATGACGAAGCCCTTTGAAGTCCCTATCGGTGCCGACTTGCGGCTCACATGCAGCATTTGTGGTTATGGTCATTGCTCTGAGATTGACAGGATCGAGGAGGAAGCGGAGGATATATCGGTTCTAGCGCGGGTGAACGTAATTATCCCTCCATGCGGCCATCCCAATTTGATATACTATTCCTGTGGTAATTCTTTCCAACAGTATAGATCATTCGAGTTTCGATGCTTCGGTGTTCAAGGCAAGAGTTGCGCTTACCGCCTGCTCGCTCGCCACCGTAGTCTCTTTCCTGCCGTCTTGTACTGTGTATCTCCATCTCCGATTCATTTGTTTCCTTTTTCGTGATTGCCATCGCCGCCGTCCATCGGTGCAGCTGTGATGTCGAAGGTGGTGTTTGATGCTGACTCGCAGAGTTGCGCGGAAATGTGGGTTGCTGAGGTAGGAGTACACTGTACGCATTAAGATCCCCAAATAACTTGCCACTCTTAGATCTCATCCTTCGGATAAGTATGGGGTAAGATCGTCGGAGCAAACCCATCGTGTAAAAGGCGCGTCCTCCTGAGCCCGTTAGGAACAAACAAGGATAGGTCCCGCGCGCCATTGAAGCACCCCAAGGTCTTTATCGCCGTACGATCTTAATTTCGGACACTTATTGAATGGCTGACTCCAAAACAGGCCCCAGCTTCTCTCATGATGCGGGTGTTGGCCTGTTGGTTGTCGGGGGTGGATCAATGGAGGTGATGGGGGTTGGTGTCAATATTGTAGTGGAAGGAGCGAAGGCGAGGCAGTGAAAATGTATGGATTGAGGAGATCGTCACTACCTCCATCAACACAGCTGAGATATGTCATCCACCAACGTACCAACGCCCTGACGACGGTAAGTGCATCATCATAACCATGCCCCGCCAATTCACATCAGCCAACGCATTAGCAGAGTTCTCGCAGCTCACTCCCAATGTGTTTTTAACACAGGTATGATGGACCGCATTCATCTACCTATCTCATTATTAAGCCACAACATGTCAGCTTCCTCCACAGCCACATCCTTTGATGTAGCATCAGCAAGTCAAATACCGACCAGTTACTCTGCCATCAACACGTCTATGCCCCTTTGGCAGCTGGAAATATTAAGCCAGCAGTTCAATGAGAAGGGTTAGAAGCACCTAATAATCTCAAAAGGCTCTTATTCGTCTTGCGCGAATGAACGGCGCATTGTGCACTACCCTCTCCCAATCCTGCGCCCCACACTTCACTCTCTGCATACTATCCTCCCCTGGATACGCATCATCACTCCCCCAAACGCTTCCGCAGAAACGCCATAATACCAGATACTACCTTTGTGAACCCAGCTCGAATTCGCTAACCTGCCTCGAGACTCGAAATCCATACATAATCTACAAGCCACCTGATCTCCCCATAAACTACAACGACGAAACCGGACTGCGATACCCTCGATCATAAATACGAATTCCGCCCACTATGACCCATTTCACTTCCTTCTAATATCCACAAACCCGCTTCAGCTCGAAGAAAGGATGGCGTTAACATGGCGGGGACCAGCATAGCACAAGCTGTATTTTTCCAGCGGCAATTGATTAGAGAGAACAGAAGATTCCGTCCCTTCCTCGATCTGGACATCTATACCTGCCAGCCTGGGGATGTAGAGGCGAACGGGGGATGGGATGGACTTGGTTGGTCATAAGCAAAACTTAGTATTGAGATCATTGTTGTGGAAAATCTTTCGGCCGCTGTTGTGCAGGAGTAATAATGAGTCTTGGGCTGAACTGGCACGTGATCTAAACGAGTTTCCACTGTTTACAAGAAATTTTCGGCAAGATAAGCACAATAGAGTATGTAGGTCTTCTTCATTAACGAATCTTAAGTCATGGTAATAGAATTATATTGCAATGCTGACTATTCGAGAAATAAATCTACTAGTGCAAGAGAACGTGTCACGTGATATTAAATATGCCTAAACCGGAGATTCAAACAAACATATCCCTGGACACAAAATTGTGGCCCGTGCGAACATTACCAAAATCATCACCAACATCAATTGAGGCTACGAATCCATTAAAAAAAGCCTATACAAGCTTAATTATTAGTGACTATTTGATCTATGCGCTTCTGCCGGCATGGCAAAGCGGAATTCGGTATAGTCGGCAGCCAGATCGGGTTCTTGGCGCCCTCTGCCGCCCATATTCGTTCTCATTATAAATCTAGGTAGGCTCTGGAGGGATTTTTTTTCTTTTGGATTGGTTAGGATATTGAGTTGGTGCAACAAAGTTTTCATTGTCTGATTTGCGATTTCTAGCCATATAAGGCTAAAATCTATATAGGAAGTTTGGTGTTGTTCAATTCTTTTGAGACTCAAGTTTAATGTTCTGGCAGAACTTCCGACCGCCAAAATGATAGGGATTCCATTGGCGTGCACGGACCACAATTTTGTGCCCACAACCATCAGCGCAAGGGATAGAGAACGCCAATCCCATCCGCTAAGCACATCAGGCCAATCCCTAAAAGTCAGCATCATACGAAAAAAATCACCATCACAATTCCACACTGGGCAGCAAAGGGTAATTGGCAATCAAGCCTCGTCCGTATAGACTCAGCGACACCTTAACAGGGGAAGAAACCTTGATTTCCTAGATGCAAATCCGCAATCCCAGTAATATCCCCGTCATCCCATTCAGCAGTACACCTTCTTTATCATTGACACCAGAGACCCAAGTTGTGCAGGACCGTGTTTTATGAATCGAAATCGAAATGCCTACTGGCCCGGGCGGCGCTCGAAGCGGCGGGGACGCTCGACGGTTTGTTGTTGGGCGACTGCGACGACGTTGACAGGAATGGAGTCGAACTAATTTCACGACTCATTAGCATCTTCAATCAAGTCTAAAGGCTGCATGCAGCCACGACTTCCAGCGGAAGGGAGGGGAAATGGGTGTACATACACCCATGCTCTTCAGCATATCCTTTGTCTCTTGATCCACATCGAGCTGGCCCGTTTCGCTGCTCTGCGAGAAGTCAAGCGCGGAGACCTCGGGGACGTATTGATCCTTCCGTTCACGTTCTTCTTCCTGGAGCTTGAACGAGATACCGCGGACGGGTCCTCGCTGAATACGCTTCATAAGACTAAGGAAAACGTTAGAATGTCATCAAAAGCCCATCCATGCAATTTTGCTGAAACTTTTCCATCCAAAACTTTTTTATTGGGGGGGGAGGGGGTGGGAGAATTGTTTGCGGAGTGGCTGGATGCACATACTGGGTGACATATCCAGAAATCTAGAAACAAAATCACGTATTAGCAAATTGGATCCTCGACATCCAACCATCATAGGGAACCTTGGCGAATCCTCTCTCACCTTATTCCTCAACCGCTTGGAGGCGATTACCGCGATCTCGTCGCAGATTCGCTTGTTCACTTCGAAATCTAAACCCAATTTTGGATAGTATCGCTCAATAATGACTTTGGCGGAGCGCTTGACGGTCTTCGTACGAACGCGACCCCTAGAAAGATAATTAGAACCAGTATTCAAGCTGTCCTGCAGCTCCGCGATTCTGTGACAGAATTGGGAATCAAAGCCTAGAACCGCAACATATTATTCACCAACTCACATCTCGACAAGTTCCGGACTTTAATTTGTGGGACGAGGGTATGGTGGGTGCTGATAGCTGATCTGTCGCTGAAAGATCGAGATATCGAGAGAAATTATTGAGGTCGTGAGAGACCTCGCTTCGTGATTGTGCGGTGGACGGCAAACTCCGAGAAGTTTGTATAAAATAGGAATAGCTCGCCAAGCTCCAGCCCTTCTGCACGTGGGCAGCCTGGGGTGCCTCCAGCTATTCACTCTCTACCCAGATCTTAAATTTCAACATGTCTAATGATTGATTTGACACCAGTCTCAATTTTATCCTAGGATGTTTTCCCCTGTGAAGAAAGGCCACTCCAATACCCGCAGGACATAATTATATGACAAAGATTCAAAAGAACTCCCCATCGCTAACATTCATGCAATGCAGATTGTATGTTTAATAAAGCCACTCATAGAAGCCCATGGATCATGCAAGCGCCACATCACCCATTAGGTTCGCCCTGGCCTCTTCTGCAAACTAATTTTATGCGTTTCCCGCAACGCCTACAGGTGCCACACCATTCTCTACCCGCCCTCTCCCGTATTGCCGGCAGGCTCCTTAGGATTGGGATAGTAAAAGGCGCTGATAGCAACAATGATATAGACCAGCACACACAGTGTTCCCTCGAGATAATTACTCTTACCATCCCGCAGGAAGCTACTAACGACGATAATCGCCAAGATGAGGACAACAGAGTCAAAGATCTCGAAGTTGAGATCCATGTCGTATTTGAGACCCCAGCCGACGATAACTACGAGAGGAGTGTTGAGGAGGGCTGTTTGGATAGATGCACCGAGGACGTGTGCGAGTGCGAAATTCATCTGGTTGTCCCAGGCTTCGTCGACGGCAGTAAGATGCTCTGTAGAGGTTGTTAGTAAACGTACAAGACTGCGAAATATGAGGAAGTTTGGATCTGCTTACCAGCTGCCTTCTCGACTAGGGGCACGAGAATGAGACCGACAAAGGCATCACTAACATGCTTTTCTTCCACAATGAATGGGATCTGCTCCACAAGGAATACGGCAATCAGAGAGACGCATGCAAGCGCAATGACCAAGGCGACAATACACTCTGTCAACGTAAGTTTGTCTTTTGCGAGATCCTTGTGACGGTCAGCATCCTTTTCCTCGTCCGCTTCCAGGACTTCAGCATATATGCTGTGGTGGGTTTTGGTCTGGAAAAAGGTGTAGACGCCAAAGGCGAAGAGCAAAATAATAGCAGTTCCGCGGCTGATCTTGAGCGTTTCAGCTTCAAAACCGGTCTGGCCAGCGCCGTTGAGGGCATTGGAAAATACAGCCGGTACCACCAGGCCCACTGCACCATGGTTAATCATGTACCCACATGGTAAATAGTAAGAGGAGAGCATCTTACTTCCAGCGACCAACATCAAACCGGTACCAACCTCACTAATAGCCTCGTGGAATTCCTGGTCTTCTCTATCCGGACGTATCCCACCAACGAGGAAGCAGAGCCCTAAGCAGAGTAGTAAATTGGCAAGAATGGAGCCAAGAATGGCAGCTCGAATGACCGGAACGGACTGATTGCCTTTCGAAATAAGTATCATGAATAGCACAATCTCCACCACAGACCCCAATGTTGTTTCCAGAACAATCCCAAATACCTTTGGGACCTTCCGAGCAAGTTCTTGGCCAGCGAAACCGATGAGGTTGGCTGCTGGGACCATAGCGATGTAGTTGAGGATGAAGATCCAGAGGTGGAGATCAGGGCGCGCGAAGTGCTACACTTTGAATATTAGCACCTATTGGTCCATGATGTACAGGATGAGCATAAAGAGGACATACGAGGGCGATGGCTGCCGGCACAAACGGCCATAGAAAGTTCACAAACTTCGATACTCTGCTTGTGCTCCTGAAGCATATTCTGACAAAGTGCCACGGGTGGATACCCATTCGCCCACTCTCACCATCCGGGTGGATGCCCTTGGTAACTTTGTGCCCATTATGATTGAATCTAGGAAGTGTGTTATGCTTCTTGGTTGAGATGTCCGGAGGCACGGTGGATTCCGGCTTGGGTTCAACCGTGTATTCTTGGGATGCGCGTGCCATGTTGATGCTTTAGGGTAAATCGAGGGACAGTCGTATCTGTTTATAAAATTTTCATGGGGAGAAGCGCTCGCAAGCGTATAGAATTCAGAGCATGAAGTTAGGGCGCCAAGGGAGGCGTGAGCTGTCTCAGCTGCAGTGGACTTCCTGGCGGAGGGCACACGAGGAGGGCGCAAGGTGCAATAGGAGGAGGTATTAAAGATTGTAGGGCACAAGAATTGGGTTGCAGAAGAAGAGAGGGAAGTAAATCGGGAACAGGGAAAAGAAACGGGAACTCTGCGTTGTTCTCATGATTCCGGTGGCTTGTAAATGGACGTGTTTTTGCGGTCGGTCGTCCAAGCTGGCATTGACTTGCGGCGTTGCGGCCAAGACCGTCAAGAAATCCCCACTTGTGGGATGGACACAAATATCAGTCATAGAAAGCCGAAATGAGATATAGTTATCTATGCAATTTCTCGCCCTCGCTGTCTCAAGGCAAATATGTTCTTACATTTCAACTCTATGAAGCTTCTCTTTTGCTTGATCGATTGGGCACGTCTCCAACCTGACTCACCTTGCCAAGTCTTGGCAGCGGAACCAGCGGCCTTGGCTACTGCACTCCTCCGCCAGCAGTCAGGTGCCTCCATGGTCAAAGTCGTTGGTGACATCAGTTCTCATTTCACTAGTAGGAAGGTGGATATTTTGCGTCCCTGTGCTTCTATTTGCCATAGCAGACTTTAGAATAACCCAACATGGTGAGGTCTGGACCGCTCTAGAGGAACCTTCCTCTGAAGCAAACAAGTGTCTTCAGTCACTCATTGGCTGCTTCGCCACTTCCACAGACGGGGCTGAGGCGTCGTGGCTGTCCCTGCATCGTGGTGGCTGTACAATGGTGTTTTGCATCAGAATACGCAAAAAAGAAGTCGAGACCATGATGTGGCCACGATGTTTCAGGTCCAGATTGGAGATCGGTCTAGCTGCATGTTTGGATATTTTATTCATTGAGGAATATGTTTGGAGCAATGAATGATGTTTTGAAGTCGGCACAGCGAAGGCGCTAGAGCAGTCATTGTATTCAGCACACTTACATGACAGTTGACGTGGTCTGGTTTGATTAGTAGTAATATATATGATGAAACAAGAACAGCCACCTCCGGGAAATGATGTGGCCAAGACTGCGCAGTCTAGACGACAAAACGGCGAACAAAGCAGACAATATGAGCAATGCAGTGCCGACCGACACACTAGAGGCTGCAGGGTGCTTCATAGGACTGGGCGTGGTGGGCGCAGCAGGTGATGTAAGGGTAATTAGCTGAAACGTTGAATGCTTTTACAGAAATCGGCAAGTCATTCGAGATTGCTTGAGTAGACATAGGCAGCTTGAAAAATGGCCGCCAGAGTGTGAATTCCTGACTGTCGGAATCGGTCTCCTTATGGGAGTAATACCGGCCGCCCTGGTATCCATAAGACTGCCCGCAATGTTGATAAGGTAGTTGCGCGTGGCGGTAGTGGATAAAACCTTGAAGGAAAGATCTTCACCGTAGGTGGAGGTACTGGGTAGAATCATGGCATCGCTGTTGAGGACGAGGGTAGCCATTCGACCCTCAACGCTATTTCCTGGGGAGTGGTTATCCACAAAGTGAATGTCAAAAGCATAAGTCCCGTTTTGTAGAATTTTTGAGCTTCCGTTGTAGTCTTCACACGCTGGAACGCTAATCCACGATGAGGAATTGACTCGCGAGGAGTCGTAGTCACCCATCAACGCAATCGAGCCATTCCATACCCCTATTCTCCCAAGATTAAGGCAAAAGGCAAGGGTGAGTATGATCAGATCATATTCCTCGAATGCCGTCATGTTTAGCACCGAGTTGGGTCCTAGAGCGATAGTATGATCGCCATTGGTCGTGACCACAAGAGTTCAATGGGAGGGATTGGGCGGGCCTGCTAGCGAATCCTCTCCGTAAACGATGGCTCTGGGATTCTATACAACGGCAACATTTGGAGATACCGCATTCTTTTGGTTGATCACCACGCTCAAGAGCATGTAGTTCGGATCGGCATCGCCCGGAAGATGTCTGTCTTGTAGAATGGAAACATTAGCGCCCCATAGAACGTATGGATTATCGGACAGGCCCACCCGAGGGAACCAAAAGCCATCATCTGTTGCGACTAGACCCCGGTATACTGACGTAGAAGTTGAATTGAATGGTAAACGTCGTCGATTGACCGGATGCCAATTAGGCCGTGGTAAGCAGGAAACCTAGAAGAAAACGACGTGCAAATGTGTTCACGATGGGCAATGAGAGCGATCGATTGGCAGAGCGGTAAGCAACGTCAAGAAGAGAAATTCTTTTAGCTCGATAAGGAATTGACTCGATTACGAAAGAGAAATAGATATGCAAATACCTTTCCATGGTGAGCAGTCTGGAATCCCACCTTTGTTCTCACCGTTGATCCGGCGCTAAAATGAAAATTAGCTCATCCTCGGTATCAGAAACATATCTACGCGCGCAAATGGTGGAGATTTTTGGAGGTAGGAGAGCAAAAATGTAATAATTATCAATCTGCTGCTATGGTTATGGGCTGCAGCGAAGAGGTTTTGGCGATGCTGTGCCGTCCCCTTTCCAACTAACCTACTTCGGCTGACGCTAATCCTCTTGGCAATGCTTGATTTTCAAAACGAGCTCCGGCCGTGCGCCATCGTCGATACGCCGAACCTACATATCCCGTCCCTCATTCGCCTTTCAGCATACATTACGCCTGACCTATGCCTTGTAGACTATAGCCCACCATTCTCAGAGTGCCAATAGAGCCTGCCGGGATGTCATTGAAAGCTCCTGTATTTATGATGATTCCGATCACCGCACAAGAGTTCCCGTCTCCGCATCAATGTGAAACATTTTGGGCGGCATTATTGAATGTGCTTATTCAAAGGTTTACGAGACAACCTTTTTCAGTGGAGTATTGCAGGAAAGAAGAATAACGACGTTTTGCGTCTCCACCTGAGGTTAATGAGGGCATAAGCACAGGGTTCTCTACGCCGGTCTCACAAAGACGGAGGTCCCAAAGTCCCCGAACACGTGGTGTAGATTGGATAGGCATTGGCCGCTGGTTAACCGGCAAGCCGTTTGACAAGTTACAACTATGCAAACCCAAACCTCATAGAAGATCTTTTGACTTTCCAGGTGTCTCGGGTATCATACACTGACGTTAACAGGCTCGAAGGAGTTCCGGAAGACCCGGTGTGGGTGCCAAGACCCGACTTCCAGTTAAACTTCAAGATTGGACTTACCCACCTAAGTAGGTGCCTTATGGCCCCCACTATAAGGCTGCGTACCGACCCGCTCAACTGCATACCGGCCCGTCTGCCAACCTACCGGCGTTATGCAGATCACGGCCCAACTAAACTTTCTGTAGTGCATACTGCATACAGGACCCGCATAACGAAGGCATCAGACTATCCTAGTCTCGTAGCCCAGGGGGTAACCAACGTGTGGGTGAAGTTCCTGAACATTTCCCTGATAAGAGTTGGATTGCTCAGTGCCACTTGGGGCCCACTCAATCCGCCACATAATCCTCAACCTTCAAGTTTGGAACACTCCAAGCGAAGCTTCTCCCACGCCCCACGTCGTTCATATCCTAAAGTGAGACCACGATCTTCCTTATCAACGGAAACGATGGCATATCAAAAACACGATACATCTGCAGCTCTGAAATCAAACGTCCCGTTGCCGTCTTTCGTGCATACACGCATGTCGTCCCCCCAGGCGCCGTCATGGAGTATGGATAGCATTACCTTATTGGGATATATAGATAAGACCCCGATGCCACATACCACGCCGGTCTCTTACTCCAAGAACATGCTCCAGATAGAAGACTCGGCCCGAAGAAATTCTTCTGTGACGTCGATGTGAGAATCCATGGTATGAAGGGATACTGCTTTGTTTACTTTGGATTCACCGAGTAGTACACCGTTCCGCAGCTACCTTCAAACCACTTTAACCCGTTCCTCAATTGACTTGGCTTGTCAGTAATTTTGTATAACATCTCTTCATCACCCGTCCCGAATTCCATTTGTCGACATCCCATTTTCTAGCCGTTTTTCTTCAACATGCCGTCTTTCATTCAAAGTATTCCTACACATCCTTAGTATAATTATGGGCATTGCTAATTGAATCTAGCACGGCTTACCGAATCGGAAGCTTCATACGACTATGTTGAGAAAGTATCGGCACTAGACAGTCCTGTGATTACCGATAATGCGTCGCAGGTAGTATCACTGCATCGTATCTTTTATCACGCAGGCTAACGAATGATCCGTGTAGAATGATCAAGAGGACATAGCTATCGTCGGCATGGCTTGCCGTCTTCCAGGAGGCAACCATTCGCCGGAGCAACTCTGGGAGTCTCTCATGGCAAAGAAGATTGCTTCAGGAACACTGCCAAAGTCTCGGTGGGAGGCGTACTACCACCGCGACCCGAGGAATCCCAAGGTAGGTCACTTATCTGTTTTCTAGTGATTCTTCTAACTATTCTTTCGTGGAGGTTCTTAACGACACTACCCAACGTGGTTATTTCCTCGATGACATGGAAAGTTTCGACAGCTCATTCTTTGGTGTATCACCAAAGGAGGCAGTACTTATGGACCCCCAGCAAAGGCTCTCTCTGGAAGTCACTTGGGAAGCCCTCGAAGATGCTGGAATACCACCCCAGTCTTTGGCTGGTACCAACACTGCATGCTACATTGGCGTTAACAGCGATGATTACGGGAAACTCCTGCTCGAAGACATCCCTGGAGTTGAAGCATGGATGGGGATAGGTACAGCTTATTGCGGTATACCTAACCGCATATCGTATCTACTCGATCTTCGAGGGCCATCGACTGCCGTTGATGCCGCTTGTGCATCGTCCCTTGTTGCTATTCATCATGGAAGGCAATCTTTACTGACCAGGGAGACCAATCTGGCTATTGTTGGCGGCGTCAATGTCCTCTGCGGTCCTGGCTTGACACGCGTTTTGGACAAGGCGGGTGCCATATCGAAGGATGGAACCTGCCGGTCCTTTGACAATGACGCCGACGGTTATGGAAGAGGAGAAGGATCGGGTATTGTCATTCTCAAACGACTCAGTGATGCTGAACGGGACAACGACAATATTTTGGCGGTCTTGAAAGGCTCTGCTGTCGGACAAGATGGCCGCACAAACGGGATCATGGCGCCTAACGGGCTTGCTCAAGAGGCTGTTGCCCGACGAGCTCTTGGCTCAATCGATCCTCTCAGTATTCAATACATTGAAGCGCATGCGACCTCCACCTCCGTCGGAGATCCCGTAGAGGTCAATGCAATGTCAGCAATTTACGGCAAAGGCCGACAAGAGAATTCTCCGTGCTACGTGGGGAGTATCAAGCCTAATGTTGGACACCTGGAGGCCGGTGCAGGTGTTGTTGGATTTATCAAAGCGGTCATGGCTCTCCGTGCCGGGACTGTTCCACCGCAAGCAAATCTCGTCACCCTCAATAAGAAAATTGATTGGGCTACTGCCGGTATCAAGGTTCCTTTCAAGGCTACGGACTGGCCTGAAGTGAAAGGCCAGCGGAGAGCTGCCATCTGCTCCTACGGGTACGGTGGTACTGTTTCGCACGCTGTTATCGAGGAAGCCCCCAAAAGAGCTCAAAGTAGCCCCCAGACAGCTCTTGAAATGCCTTCGGTTCTTTTATTGTCGGCGCCACATGAGAAACGGATCTCAACGTTTGCCAACTTCCTCGGCAAATGGATGACAGAGAAAGGTGAACCAGTGCCACTCTCCTCTCTGGCTTGCACACTGGCAACTCGACGAGGCTACCATGATTTCAGGGCCGCAGCTGTGGTAGAGGATCGGGCCGAAGCCATGAAACTACTTCAAAACTTCAATGACAGCAAGGTTGTCACGAGTCGTGTGATGAGTGAGGAGGCTGCACGCGTTGTCTGGATGTTTTCTGGGCATGGCGCGCAGTGGCCGAGCATGGGCCAAGAACTACTCAAGAAAGAACCGGTATTTGTCACCATAATTGAAGAATTGGACCACGTTATTCAAGCAGAGGCAGACTTCTCTGCCATTCAAGCACTCCGCGAAGCTGACTTTGACACCACTGACAAGATACAAATCCTAACGTATGTTGTGCAAGTTGGCCTTGCGGTCCTTCTCCAGATCAAAGGAGCGCGGCCGAGCGCTATCGTTGGGCACTCCGTGGGTGAGGTTGCTGCCTCTGTCGTGTCCGGGGCCTTGACGCCTGCTGAGGGAGCTACTGTCATCTGCCGACGGGCAGTTCTCTACCGAGAAGTAATGGGACAAGGAGCAATGGCTCTGATTCAAATACCATTCACAGAGGTATCGACGATGCTTCAGGCCCGACGCGATATATGGCCAGCAATCGACTCTTCCCCTAGCTCCTGTGTTGTCGCCGGTTCGGTTTTAGCAGTCCAAGAATTCTCGACAGTTTGTAACGACCAGGGTATCAAAGTCCTCAAAGTCAACACAGACGTTGCCTTTCACACACCACTTCTAGGTCCATTGGCGAAACGGCTCTTAAATGCACTGGATGCAATCAAGCCGGCGGCCCCCTTCATACCACTATATTCCACCGCGACGGAGGATCCTCGCGAACAAGCTCCTCGTGATGCTATGTACTGGGTTCAAAATATGCTGAAACCTGTCCAGCTAACTTCTGCTATTCGATGCGCGGTCAAAGATGGATATCGCATATTCCTTGAAGTATCCACTCACCCGATTATCGCGCATTCTGTCAGTGAGACTATAATGGACATGGACGTCGATGAATTTATGGTATCGCCGACCCTATTACGCAACAAATCTGCGACGCGGTCGATCATGAAAAGTCTCGTTACCATGTGGGTGAAGGGGGCTCCGATCGATTGGAGCCTGTTCTTCGGCAATGTGGAGTGGGCAAAGACCATCCCGAAAACCCAGTGGCAACATCGAGCATTCTGGAAGATGGTAGACACTGGAGCTGTTCAAGGCGGAACAACGCACGATGTTGACGCCCACAATCTCCTTGGTCAGTGTATACCCATTGCAGATGAGAAGAAGACCGTCTTTACTACAAAATTGGACAACAACACCAAGCCATTCCCAGGAAGTCACCCGCTTCATGGAACCGAAATTATTCCAGCAGCGGTCCTGTTCAATACTTTCTTTGGGGCTACTGGCTGCCATTCATTGGCCAACGTCAATTTGCGAGTTCCAGTTGCAATCAGCGCGCCACGGGATGTCCAGGTGCTTGTCGAAGGAAATTCAGTCCGTCTAATGTCCCATCTTATCCCTGATGGTGGCAATGTGGATAGTGATCAAAACTTATCCTGGCTCACCCATACTACCGCAACTACGATGGAGCACCAGAGCGACAGCACCCCACGATACGGGCAAGATATCGACATTGCAAGCGTACGATCACGTATTGGCACAGAGCTGAAGCCTTCGTTTTCCCAAGAATACCTAGCCGGTGTTGGAGTCCCCGATATGGGATTCCCTTGGGATGTCACAGATCACGTCGGCAACTCCAAGGAAATGCTTGCTCGTGTTGATGTGTGTCCATCAGTGTCAGAAGGACAAGCGGTCCCTTGGAATCTCGAATCGTGGGCACCTGTGTTCGATGCTGCAACCTCGATTGGATCTACTCTCTTTTACGAGGACCCTTGCCTCCGTATGCCTGCCTATGTTTCCAATATTAGTATCCGCGATGGCTCTGTGCCCCCTAAGATTGCCTACATCTACGTCACGGCTTCGGAGACAACTGAATCGGATCTCGCTTCGGATGTCACCATAACTGATGATACTGGAAAAGCCTTAGCCAAGTTCAACAACATGCGGTTCTCTCAGATCGAAGGCAGTCCACGCGAAAGCCATAACGTCGGGGATTTGGTCCATCAGCTCTCTTGGCTACCAGCTCGACTCTCTGAGACCCCTTCATCTTTGCACCGCGTCCTTCTTCTGGGCAGCGATGGCGATGGCCTCACGAGAGCGTATCAGCAAGCTCTATGTCAACGCCAAATCACTTGCACTCTACTTCCAGTGGGTAAATTCCTCGCCGGCGATTATATTCGCAACGACGAAGAGGGTACCGTTGTCCTGTACGTTCCAGGAGAATCTGATTCTAGCGAGGAAATTCCAGACGGTGCCAATCGATTTTGTCAAGAACTCCTAGCTATCACCAAACACATTGCTACACAAGCCCGTAAAGCTAGAATCTACGCCACGACGCATGGTGCGCTTACTGGCGACACGGATGTTTCAATGGCTCAAGCTCCCCTTGTGGGATTAAGTCGTATCATTGCCTCAGAGCATCCAGACATATGGGGCGCTCTCATCGAAGTCGAATCTGTTGACTTTCCGTTCCAGGTCGTCAAGTATGTCACCGGGGCGGATGTCGTCAAGATGGAAGACTCAATAGCGAAGGTAGCACGGCTACAGCCTTTTCCTAAACTAGGCTCATCGTCTATCAGTCACCTTGACCCACGTCCAGAAGGAACGTACGTGATATCCGGAGGCCTCGGATCACTCGGTCTCGAAGTAGCCGCACACTTAACGGAGCGCGGGGCGCGCCGAATCGTCCTCCTCTCCCGACGAGCCCTCCCACCCCGCAAAACATGGTCGTCAGCCCCCTCCCCATGGCAAGACACCATCCGAAAAGTCCAAAACCTCGAAAAAGTAGGCGCAACCATCTATAGCGTCCCAATCGACCTCAGCAACCCAAACGCCTCCCAAGACCTCGCCACCGCTCTCGAATCCCTCGACACACCGCCAGTCCTCGGCGTTGTCCACTGCGCCGGCGTCCTAGAAGACCAACTCGTCCTCTCCACAACCCCCGCCGCCTTCGCCCGCGTCCTCGCGCCAAAAGTCGTTGGCGCGCTGAACCTCGACGCCACGTTCCCCGCCGCAACCCTCGATTTCTTTGTCCTCTTTTCCTCCTGCGGCCAGCTCTTCGGGTTTCCGGGGCAAGCGTCCTACGCAAGCGGCAACGCCTTCCTCGACACGCTCGCTGAGCGACGTCGTCGTCTCGGTGATAATGCTGTTGCGTTCCAATGGACCAGTTGGCGTGGCGTGGGTGGTATGGGGGATAATGAGTTCGTTGAGGCTGAGCTGGAGGGTAGAGGCTTCACGAGCGTTACACGGGCCGAGGCATTCGAAGCTTGGGACGAGGTTTCCCGCCACGATGTCTCTCAGGCCGTCGTCCTACGCAGCCGGCTCCTCGACGCAGACGAAGACATTCCCTGCGCCATCCTAGAGAAAATCGCAAAACGACGCGCGCCCATGGCATCCACGACCACTACCACCGCTGATGCCTCATCCAATTCCACCACCGCTAAAAGTGCTAAGGATCTAGGCGACATGCCGCAGCCAGGCGCGGAGCGTGTAGCTTTTCTGACTACGAAGATCGCGGAGTGTGTGGCGCAGGTGTTGCAGCTTGCGGATGTTGGGGAGGTGGATCCGAAAGCAGCGTTATCGGACATGGGTATGGATTCTGTGATGACGGTTGCGTTTCGAAAGGAGTTGCAGAAAGCACTGAAAGTTAAGGTGCCGCCGACGTTAGTGTGGGGGCATCCGACTGTTGGGCATTTAGTTAAGTGGGTTGATGAGCAGATTAGGGGGTAGACTGAAAGATAGATTGGGATGGAGGGAAGAGAGCCCCTAAACCCCAGCTCCCATGGTTTGATTTATATGATTTGTTCCCGTGTTTATCTTGTAATGACGTCATTCGTTTCTTGATTTCTTTCAATGAGGTTTAGATCGTAGAGGATTTATTGAAATAGTGAAGGTTGTGGAGGCGAGCTTTGGGGGTGGGTTTAGATTCTTTGTATGGTTTCTTTTAACTTCGATTATTCAAGATGATACGTGTTTTAGAACGATAGATTTACAATGGAGAATACGATCGGATTTGGATTATATCCTTTTCCCGTGACGGCGACTACCCGTATCAAACTTCCCCGATACGTGCTGACGATTACGTATCCTTCCATTCATCGCCTTTATACTTCCTCTCACTCCGTGGTTGGACTTGCGCGTTTCATGCAGCCTGTTGGCTATGGTGTTACAGCTCTCGCTTTATCAACTGTATCATGATGAGACACCCCTACTGGGAGGTGCGACAGCCCTCTCCTCAGTATATAGGCTATAGTCCACTATCAATCCAATCTTCAGTTCCTCTTCATCATTTTACATCAGCTACTGCCCTAGCTGACACAGCCACCGAAAATGCAGCAAAAAATTGAAAGCTGTCCATTAAGCATAGACAATGAACGAGGCGTACGATCTACGGCGAATTTCGTCAATGGAGAGATAATATTAAATTTCTGCCAGGAAGGGACTGAGCGTGCGTTCCCGGCGGCAGAAGGGAAGTGGAGGGAATGAAGTGTTGTGACGCATATAAGGCTTCAAGGCGCTGCAGGTTCGTGCTAAATCGCAATGTACTTTTGTCAGCTGAGGAAGGTGCTGATGCATGAAGAAGAGAACTCTGTCAATTTAAAGAGCAGGAGGCTCTTATATTATCGAGGAAGAGCAATCATACTTCTATTACTGGGCCTGATGAAGTGGCTAGTGTAGTGGCGCTTGAGCTGTGGCCGTGATAGTCGACAAACTTTTTTCACTACAACCATTTCACTCCTAAATTTCTTACGGATATATTGAGCACCCTTCTTTTTTCGCTCTATTTCAACTTTATTACTTACTCAAGTGTCTCAAACTTTCGCAGTTCCGTCGATCAACACGACTACCATGGAGACAAACAAATAAAAGTATTTACGGGTTGCTGAGGCAAGAGCAAATATGATTGTTTGAGGTTCTATCTAAAATCATTCGCGAAGTGATGGGAAGCTGCCTCCGGGACTCTTTCAGCCGTATGAAGCACGCTAATTCCAGCAAAATCACATTTTTCGACAGACCCTCCTTTGCTCCAACGACTCTCCGAATCATCTTCTCTTCCCCTCATTGATTCTCGATCGTCTGGGGACGGAAAGCGCCTTTCTGCAGCTCCTTGAACCTCCCCCTAATTTTCGTAATACGATGCTAAGAACACAAGTAATCTGGTCGCCCTTTAGATTACTTCTGAGAGCAAAAAGAAAAAAAGCTCTGCAGACTTCAAGAACGGAGCGAAAAAGGAGCTTTGAGACGCGACCGAAGCGCCAACCTTAGGATATTTGAGACATAACCGCAATCCTTCGCTCTAATCCACTAAGCAATCAAAGCTAGATGTTGAATAACATCAGAAAGAAACATATTTAGGCCCTCCCTTTTTTCTCCTTCGGATACCCTACGCTAACAGGTGGTGAAGTGGAACTTCAAGAATATGTTTATAACTGCGTTCTACGATCCCCAAACATTCCCGACAAAGTTCACACGTAAAGCCAAAAGCCTTTCCGAAATCAAACCCTGGAACGATAAAGATCAGAAAACCCTCTACAATATACGCCGTTTCGAGGAGAAACATTTCAGTAATAGGAGTGGCAGCTGCGGTCACGGAGTATGCGCACTACAGTTGCGTCATCAGAAACAGACACTTGATGTTCATTATTACAGCATTTGCTTATTGCGAGCTCTCTTTAATTCTGCCTCAGGGGATATGAGCATTCCGACGGCCATTCTCCAGTCGCTTGTAGAGATAACTCATATCTAGACAGTCGCCGATCCTCTTACCAAGCGTCCGCAGTTTCCATTACAGAACAAACAGGCCCACAAGCAAAAACTGCCCCAAACCACGCATTTCTATGCCGCGGTAGTGCATTCATGTTTACTTTGATTGAATTTAAAATGTGAAGGCGATATTATACAAGTAGGTGCTGCCTTAGAAAACTTCACTTGCAATTAATTTTATAGGACCTTATCTTGGAAAAATAGGTCGTTGACTGGCATTATTAATCTCGTCTCGGCCTTTTTCTTTTCTTTTCTTTTCTTATTTTTTTTTTTTTTTTAAAATCATGAACCTCTGAGGTGAATTTTCTTCCGCTTATGCAATTAGGCCTGCATGGCTACTATAGAGAGAACTGTGTCCGTCGCATCCACCGAAGAAGGCCGATATCGCCTCTCGCCAATCAAAACACCTTCACGCTCACGCTGGGCGAATTAGAAACGCAAGTACACCGTCGGATGGAGAATCTGGAATAATAATCAATGGCCTCTTTGCCCCACCAGTACTCGTCAACACCATAATCCATGTTCTCATCCATATTCTCAACGCACATTGCGGCTTTTGGGAAGCAGCTACACTATGCAAGTACTAACCGTACAAACGCGAGAAGTCTTTAACAAAGCCCATCACAAGTCTGCGTGGCTTGACACTGGCATCCACGAGCATACACAATCGTCGATCCATTACCTGGAAAAGAGTTGCGCTGTGGTTTTTGTTTGGCTTTCAGCTCCCTACCTCTCCACCTATTGCGAGTTGGCTATCCAGTGCAGAACTTGATTCGGTCTGGCCATTTGTACAGTTACAATTTTTTTCAATTTTCTCTAGCTCGCTCGCGATTGAGTACGCAGTCCTTTCTGTATGCTAGCCGTTTAAATATAATGGTTCACTAGATGGTCTCGATTTTGGAGGTGCAGGTTGGGAGAATCTTGTCAGAGGCCTGCAGGCAGGAGCGGTGCAAAATCGATGAACGAAGCCTGATAACACTGCTTGCATTTCTGCTTACGCTCAGAACTACCAGAGTGGCCACAGGAATGTGTTTCTTATCTCAAACGATTCCGACTTTCTGCTTAACAGAGATATGGGCAAGGGCGACCCAGCAGATTACCGAGGTGGCTGTAATGATTTAATCTTTTCGGGCAGATTTGCGATATTTGGATGTCCATCAAGTGTACGCCTAGGAGGTAACCCTACGCATACGACCTACTATGTCATTTCTTATCACTTAGTCAAACCCAGTCCGCCTCTCAAATTACTTCCAACCACACAAGCTAACACGGTGCAATACTTAATTCCATCTTCTCAAAGAGTTGATAAATTGTTCACTCGAAGCCTGGGGAGAAAATTGTAATCATCAAACCCCCTTTAAGAACCCCCTTCACTTCTATCTCTCACTTCAACTAAATAATGCTACTCAAAATAATTACACACTCTACCCGAAAATGTCCAAGTCTCCTCTCCTCTCATCTCAAAAGCTTCAAGCACATTCATAACATTCATATTCGTAAAACGACCCAAAAGAGCCCAACAAGTCCAGAAAAAGTTCCCGCAAAGTGCAAAGAAAATGCCGCAAAATGAGAAGCAAACCAAAATCAAAGTCTTGCCCAAAACTTCCCGAAATACTTGCTATGATGATGATAATCCCCAGAACCAGATGAAAGTGTTTTTTGGATGATGGTATGAGTTTTTATACAAATATGATAATGTGATGTTGAATGAGGAAGAGTGGTGTTTAGTGTCCATGAAGATTCTTTGTAGGTTGAATGGAGGGACAATTGCTTGGTGCTTTGGATGTGGTGGTTGGAGCCGGATGGAGTGATGATTTCTGTGGTGGTAGTGGCGGTATATCGTAGATGGGTATATCATGTCGGGGCGAACCGCTGGACGTGTAGATAGTAATCGTGCATGCCATCAGAGGTCGATAATCCCCCATTCCTAGGCCCTGAAATTATTCTCGCCATCGAAGCCCAAACCTCCCTCATCCAATATCAACACCCACTCCCTCTCTTCAGGACATACCCTCTCCAGCCCTCTCCTGCCTCTCCTTCTCCCCTATCTCCACAACCACCGGCGCCGAATGATGGAACTCAGGAATCAGAATCGACGGGGGCTTAACCGGCGACTTCTCCTCGACCACCCTCTCCAACGCCCCCACCACCTCCTCACATTTCCCCTCAAACTTCTCTTCCTCACTCCACATCGCCCTCTCAACCCTCGCATCCACCTCACGCACTCTCTGGTTTTCCAAACTCCGCCTAATCCTCGCCGCCTCAGCCTCCAAAAATTCAGCATCCGTACTCAGTTCATTAAACCCCGAGTCCTGATGAACAGGCGGACTGAACATCGGCAGCACACTCACACCCACGCCCACAACCCTTCTCTCTTTCTCCCCCAGCCCACCAATCTCTTCCTCAACCTCATCTTCCAAAGCCGCAAGCGCACTATCCTCATCCCTTCTAAGCCAACCAACCCGATCACTAAAACTCGCATTCCTACTCGGCCTCCTCAAACCTAGGCCCGGCGGCGTACCCGGGGGCGGCTGCAACTCCACCGTCCCCACCACCGCCGCACTAAGCTGCAGCGGCGTATCCGAGCTCTTCAAACTCGACGCGAGTGAATTCTCCAACTCCCCAGGTGGTGTAGTGATACAAATACTTGCGGGACCCCCCTGACTCGCGAAGCCATGGCCCTCAAGGCCCAGGCTATGGCGCTGCACGAGCCGAGTGTCACCGTCGACGTAGACTTGTTCCCAGCGGGGCTCGCGGCTAGCAGGGAGAGAGGCGAGTTCGTTCTCGAGCTCGCTGTCGTCAAGGCTCATGATGGAGCGGGGAGCTGCGTAGGGCGAGTAGTCGTATTGGCGCCTGCTGTTCGTCCTGTTGTTGGTCGTGGGAGGGCGACCGCGGCGGGGATCCGGGACAATGTAGGAGCCTGAGGAGCCGAATTGGTATTCAGTCGATGGCGCGCCGTCGGCGAAAGTGATGCCGCCGGCGGAGAAGGAGGAATGGGAGCGGGGAGAGCGGCGGTGGCGATAGTTGGATATGTCTTCAAGATCTACAGCTGTAGCTGGGTCGATGTACTCTTTATCTGATCTATGCGTTGATACGCTGTGGCGAGAGTTTACGAGTGTTTTTGAATGGTCTGGGATGACCGACGGAAACTTGGCGAGGAGGTCCTTTGCAGATAGTCTATCTCGAGGATTGTCGCTCAGGCAAACGACGACTAAATCCCGAAAGTACTGTGGGATACTGTTTGAGCGTGCAAAGTTTCGGATGAGCGGCCTCTCTTGGCGTTCCGGTTCATCTTGCTGCTCAGCCAGTGCCCATAGAACCATTCCAAGCTGGAAGAGGTCTGACTTGACTCCGATATAGATGGATATCCTCTGGCCATTTTCAATCAAGTTGGCGAGTTCTGGAGGCTCCCATCCGACTGGACATCCTCGCCTGTTGATATCGATTATTTTGGCATCATCTTTCTCATCGATGACGATGTTCGAAAGAGTAAAATCGCCCTGTACGAATCCAGCCTCGTGGATCTCCGAAAGTCCCTCAACAATTTGTTTTGCCCATCTCTCACGTCGCTCCCATGGTAACTTCTCCGAGTTCTTCCAGTCATAGATGAGGTCCACAAGAGCGCCTTGATCCGCATAGCTGATGAGCAACCCCTTGATAACCTCGCTTTTCTCATCAATAATAATCCCCTCAAACCTAATAACACTCTTTGAATCCTGCAGACTGCAAAGAGCATTTATCTCATACAAAAACTCCTCAACAGCATCCGGACCAGGAATCTCCTTCTTGATATAAAGCTTGCCCCCAAGAGTGACTTTATACACGAATCCAGAAATATGTGACTCGAAATTTATGGCGCTTTCCCGAAACCTCGGACAGGATAAATGCTCAATAGCTGGCGTGGACGGATACGGAATGATTTCGTTCACATCTTCGGTGACATGAACATGAAGCCTGCCATCATCCGTTCGAAGCTTAAGATTCGTGACAGTGTCGTAGAACTGGATATCCGGGAGGGAGTCGCGAATAGACTCGTATATACGCGCGCTCTTATCCCGCTGATAATGCAAGCTCTTAAGGTCCGCCTCGAGGGAGTCCGACGGCACGTCCCGATAATCGCAAGACACTGTCACCCGCCTCCACTTGTTCGGTTCCTCGGCATACGTGATGAAGAATTTTTCCCGATCCGACATATCGCGGAAATGCATACTGAGGTTCAGTATCCATTTCGCTTCGAGTTCTTGCTGCAGAAGATTCTCGTCTATGCCCTCGGACGACCGGTCATCATCCGTAAGTCCTCCCGTTGTAGACAGAGGAGGTGGCCCACCTGGCGGTAGCAGCCCCGAACTGTTATCAAACCCATAATCGACCTGTCTTGAGCCCAGCGGTAAATTCGACCCTGCCCCGCCTCCTATCGACTTGTCCGGAGCATCTTGAGTCGAAGTCCGGACCTCGGGAGCCGACAACGACGGCACTGATACCGGAGGCGGCGACAGCGTTCTCTTCAATCCACTCCCCGCTCTCCTGTCAACCGACGCGGCCCTCCTCTCATCTCCATCAGGAAGAACGGGACACAGTTTATCCCTCCTCTCAGAATTCTGTCTCCGGAACGTAAGCGGTCTCGGCAGCCCAGGCACAACCTTCCTGCTCGGCCTCCTCCCAAGTAACCCTGGCCTCGCATTCTCCTTCTCCTTCTCATCAAACGAGACGCGCTGCTTCTCTTGCCAGCCACCAGGCGGTGGCTCGTCCTCCTCTCTTTTCAGCCAATTCCCAATCTTCTGCAGCGACAGCCTACTCCACATGTTCCGGTGATCCTGGCTCTCGGGCCGCGGTTGCCGTGTGTGCTCGTCGGCGTCTGCAGAGAAGAAGAACTGCGGCATAGTCAGAGCCATACGCGAGCTCCCGGTGGCGAAAGGCAGCAGCAGCGGCAAAAGCAGCAGCGGCTGTCCTTCTCCTCTTCTCCCCTCAACCCTGAGAAACGATGTACGGCCGACGCGGTGGGGCTATTTCGTAGTTGTGTGCGTTTGTGCTATGGAGGAGCAAAGTTCATGCCGTGGTGTCTTGTCGTGTAATGTGGCCGGCGAGGGTCCATCTAGTTCATGACTTCGTATCCGGATGCGTACCTTGCGTGCGTGGAGGCGACGAGTCGAGGGAGATGTTGTGAGCGCTCAGCTGTGTCATAGATATGCGGCCGAAAAGCTTTCCAATAACTGAGGAACGGTATCAATGTGGCAAAGGCTGGTGCTGAGGAGAGAATTTGGGCTTGGTTGTGGGTAGTATTGGAGTGAGGAAGGACGGAGGTTGGGTTGTGGACTTGGTGTGTCTTTGAATGAGGCTGGGGTTCGTCGCTGGGGCCCAAATAACGACAAGGCTCCCTCACCGGCGCTGAGGCTAGGCCGAAAGAGCAGGATCATTAACTAAACGCTAACGAAGTCGACGAACATGTAGAGATGAATATACAACGAGTATATGGTCCAGAGATGTATGCGACCGATAATTAAGAGAAAGCGGCTTCCTCTGCCTCGAAGTCTGCGACAGACAGAAAAAAAATCCCTGACTGTGTGGGCTTTTCTCCCTGACCGCCACCTCTACTTCTCCGGGGCTGACAAGAAAATAACCCACTACGCCGTCCACTCCCATCCATCTCCATCTCTTACTCCCAATCAACCTCCAGAACTACAAAGTACTAAGTAATCCTTCGCCTCTCCTACTTTCCCGACTCATAATCCTCGAAACAGCCCGGACACAAGCAGCACCTTTTTCCCCCTCCCGGCACAAACCCCAACCGATCTTACTCACTTGCCCACCGCATTTTTGCGAGCACATTCGCGCTGAGCACAAGCCCTACCATCGGGCCTCAGTTGCAAACACAGTCGGCAGACGCAGTCGCAGACGCTTGTAACCCTCCCTGGGCGACATGCAGTAGCACTAACCTTCTCTCACTCCCTTAGCAGCATACTTGTTCCGGCCGCCCAATCGCTCCCTTCACTCTGCTGCAATACAAGTTCACCACTCTCAGGGCTGAAAAGACTGCCCCCAATCACGCAGACTGCGGAAAAGTGAAGCAACAGCCCCCCCCTCTTTTGAAAGACAGGCACGGCTGCCTTGCCTTCTGTGTGAGTGTGTGCTGGCGAAGACCTGCAAGTGAATGCGTCATTACGATGAACACGTCAAGTTCATGCAAAACGCGCTTGGGCAGCGGCTCCATGCGCATTGCCCATTGCCCATTGCCCACCAAACGGTTCGCGGTTCACCCCGATAAAGTAGATGGGCAATAACAAAGAGTCCCAATTCCATCGCAATCCGGGTTCGCGATGTAGAAATCCCCCGGTCCCGTAGTTGCCACTAGACCTTGGATGTTTTTGTTTTTCTGACGCCCTATGAACGCTGTAACATCAAGCAACTTGTGCACCCAGTCCGTCCCACTAACCAGCGACTACGCTCTGATGTTAAGTCTCATCCTCACCTCACCCTCACCTTACCCTCACACCAGAAACAATCCCGCATGTAAGCCATCCAAATGATATATTAATTCAACGGCCCGCCAGAGAACCGTCAGCCATGCCCACCCTTCCTTTTCCCGTGTCGTCCCTGCTAACCCGCAGGTTGCCCCGCCCTCCCGTTATATATATATCTGGCGCAATAACCTCGGGGAGCTGCCCGGGGACCGGCGATATTGTCTGTATCACCTCTGGTTTAAAACTCCCCTTCCGTATTCCGTGCGGGCCTCGCGTGTGTCCAGTGAGCAAGATGTGCCCGGTGAGTAGGGTGAGCACGTGTGTGGTGAATGCTTACTAGGTACTTTGGTGGGTTGATGCCAGTGAAGAGATGGAGATGGCGATAGCCGGCCCGCTCGATGCCACTACTGTACCTAAGTTATTAGTATTAACCTGTCATGGTACTTGGCTGTAGGTGTGTGTAGATGGGAACATGGCAGCTCCATCATGGAGGCGGTGAGGAATCGTCGATAGAAGCCTTGCAGATATTTCGTAAAGTACCCCGCTATGCTTCCACAAATTGCTATCCACAGATCAACAACTTCACGATATGAAAGACTAAGTCAGCCTGTAAAGATTAGTTCGACCTATGAAGATTAGTTCACGGACGTTCGATGCCAATTGAATGATTATCTGTTTTGTATTCAGCAGTAGTACCTCTGGCCATCCATCCATCCTCAGATAGATGATAAATCCGTCCAAGTCGTATAGACAAACACCGCCGTGGCTAACTAACCCACCGTCATCGCTATAGGCGCTGCCGCAATTGCTGGCTAGCCAAAGCATGACCGGTGGCTGTATATAATTACAAATGAATCAGAAGAAATCTGGCTTCCTGATAAAGAGAGGAGGAGATGGGGTATGTTCGCGAAAATCACCGTTGAAAAAAGAGCTCAAGAGAGCTCTTTTTTCTCTCCCACTCCCAACTCCCACTCGCTGTGCAATGCCAAATTCATATAACTCCCCCTCCCCAAATCTCCCCAAATCCATAGCCATATAACACGAAACCTATTTCCTCTTCGGTTCCTCTTCCGGTTTCTCCTTCGGTTTCGTCTTTAGATTCATCGCCCCAGGTTTCGTCCACAGGAGATCCTTGAACGAAGGCCCAAACGCCGTTTCTAAATGCTTAGACTAAGTATGATACCAGAAGTGAAAACTGAATGATGTAATGCAAAAGCAAGCCGTAAACGCAGCTATTATGATGTAGTGGGTAGTGATAGCTCACCACCACGATTGGCGTGGTGAACTCTCTTAGTCCTCGGCTTCCTCCATCTCACCTAAGTCCACGGCCTTTCCTGCCACCTTCTCTTGACCGTCTCCCATCGGCGGCCTCAGCTCCTTGCTCCAGACATTATTCGCGGCACGGGTATCAAGGTCCGGGAACACTAGTGAGAAGACGTCCGAGTACCAACCGACAGGCTTGCCCTCGATGCCTGCCTTGATGTTCTGAGATTCACGTTAGCGAGGTCTACTTCACAGCAAAGTTGACAATGAAACTCACCTCAGGTAGCTCGAGCCAGTCGCTAAGATTGTCTGCAGGGAAGATGATCATCTTCGCCCCTGCCCGCCGAGCTGCTACCGTCTTCTCGCGCAGTCCGCCGATTCTTAACACCTTGCCGGTGACCGTGAGTTCGCCGGTCATGGCGATGGTCGGGTTCAGCGCCGTGTCGAGGGCCAAGCTGAGGATACTTGTCGCCATAGTAATGCCGGCACTCGGCCCGTCCTTCGGGACTGCGCCTTCTGGGCAATGCAGGTGGATTCTCGCGTGCTCAAAGAACGCGTTCTGGGGGAATTGTCGAGCCATAAGGCCTTTAGCAAAGCTATATGCGATGCGGGCAGATTCGTTCATGACGGCTTTAAGATTTCCGGTACGTTCGAGGCCGGGTTTGGACGAGTACGAGAGAGCGTTTTCGAGGATGGATTCGATGTAGAGCGCTGAACCACCCATTGAGGTCCAAGCCAGTCCCATAGCAACACCTGGTGGTGTTGTCTCATAAAGACGATCAGAAGTAAATACCGGAGGGCCAACATAGTCCTTGAGATTGTCCTTCGTGATTCGAACGTGTACAGAATCTGGCACTTTCAACGCGATGCGGGGCGTCTCGGCGGTCTCGTTCGCGATATTCACAGGAGTCTCTCTGACGTCGGTTGTGGCTTTATCGGATTCTTTTTGAGCAGCCTTGCCTTCCTCGGTCAGTGCGCTCTCTTCGGAGACCATGCCTTCACCAATATCCTCGATGATTTTCAGGGCGGACTTGCGATACACCTTCTCAATGTGTTTCTTCAAGTTTCGGACACCGCTCTCGCGACAGTACTTATTAATCAGTTCCACAATCGCATCGTTACTGAGCTCAACGTCCACATCTTTCAGACCACTCAGTTCTTTCGCAGCTGGAGCGAGATATTTCTCAGCGATGGCCATCTTCTCGTCAGCGACATAGCCAGAGAGTTCAATCATCTCCATGCGGTCCAACAAGGGTCGGGGGATAGTGTCGGTCATATTGGCAGTGCAAACAAACAGAACTTTGGAGAGATCGACCGGTACGTCCATATAATGATCTAAGAAGGAGTTGTTTTGCTCAGGGTCGAGCAGTTCCAGTAACGCGGATGAGGGATCACCATTGTGACCTCTTCCGACTTTGTCAATTTCATCGATTAGAACCAGTGGGTTTTCAGTTTGACATTTCTTGAGCGCCTGAATAATCCTGCCTGGTAAGGCTCCGACATAGGTTCGACGATGACCTTTAATCTCGGCAACATCCGACAGGCCACCGACGCTAAATCTGTAGTACTGGCGGTTCAGGGCTCGCGCGATTGACTTGCCGATGCTGGTCTTGCCCACACCTGGAGGACCAACCATGCAGAGGATTTTACCTTCAACAGTACCACGTAGTTTGCCAACGGCGATAAACTCCATGATACGGTCTTTGACGTCTTTGAGGCCATAGTGGTCTTCGTCAAGAACTGTCTTGGCGTGCTGTATGCCAAAATTCTCAACGCTCTTCTGGCCCCATGGCATCTGCGTGAGCCAATCAAGGTAGTTCCGGGTGACGTTGAATTCTGAGGCCGCTGGCTCGAGATGAGCAAGTTTGGTTAACTCCTCGTTAAAGACTTTTTGGATGGCCTCGGGCATGGCGAGCTTGCTTGCCTTCTCGCGGAAATTCTCTAAAAGTTTCTCCTTTCCATCGGCCTCCATACCCAGTTCCCGCTTGATGCCTCTCATTTGTTCCATCAGCCAGTACTCCCGTTGTTTTTTCTGAATTTTGCTCTCGACGTCCTTGACAATCTTGGACTGTAGCTGGGCGTTCATGAGCTCCTTCTTGAGGACCAACAAAGCTTTGAGCAGGCGTTCCTCCACATTCATCGAAGCTAAGGCTTCTTGGAGTTCTTGCGAGTCTGCCTGTGCAACAGCAGCGGCGAAGTCGGCCAACTTTGCTGGGTCTTCTCCCACATTACTGGCGTTTTGATTCACGGAAAATGTTGAGATTTGATCGCGGAAGAGCGTGTTGATTAAAGCCACGTCCTTGAAGACATTGACAATTTCGCTGACGAGAGCACGAGTCGTTGGACTCTTCTTGTCATGAGGCTCGTCGAGCAAGTTCTCAACATTGGCCACGCTTACTCCGCGACCACGCAAGAAGGCGGTTGGTTCGTAAAAGAACCCTGAATTCTCTGGCTCCGCGGGGCTTTCCTCAAAACTCGCGACCACATCGCCCTTCTTATTATCCAAATCAACCTGTGGCGCAGACTCCTCAGCTTCTGTGGCCTCGACTGCTGTAGCCTCGACTGCTGTGGCTTCAACTTTGCCGGTTGCTGCATCCGGTTCGCTGTGGGCAGGGGGAATCAGGGAAGTCATCTTGATGCGTCGATGAGGGTAAAGGACACAGGTCATAGCATGGTCGTCCCCTGCATTTACAGGGAAGGCGCTCGTGATCTGGCAGAAAGTCCCAACATCGTAAACTTCATCAGGGTCGCCTATAACGTCCTTATCGACCTCATCGTTTTTTAGCAGGAATGCACCGAGGTATGGCTGGCCGCGCTTCATTGATTCCGATATAGCCCGTGCGACAGCCTTATCCTTTATTGTGATTGCTTTATAAAAGCCTGGAAACAATGGTCGCTTCGCAATAGGTATGGCCATTAGTTGTGGATAGACCTCAGGTACAATCGGTTTCGATAGATCCCGAGCCGCTGGTTTCCTCTTCTTGCCAACACCGTCGCCAGCTGTGCTCGAGACATCGGTCCCACTGACACTGGAGACAGTGCCGTGAGCATCAATTGCTTTGGCCGAAGGTATCGGCTCGGGTTGTATTGTCTTCGCTTCTGGTGCTTCTGGATCTGGTTTGATCTTCTGAGAGTCTTTGGTCTCTTCTGCGGCATCTTCGCTCTCATTCTTCGATTCATCTTTTGTGTCAGGGACAGGCTTCGGTGCCTTATCTTTCTGTCGTGGCAAGGAAATCGATAGATTGCGTGATGTGAAGAGTACAGCAGGCGACGGTCGGTGTCTAGAAAAAACGGTCGAACGTTGCGTAGCGGATAAGACGTATGATCTTGCATATGAACCTGCAGTAGTATTGTGTGAGAAGCTAGTAGCAGTGCGAGCCGCCTGTCGCAGAGTTCCGCGCCATGGCAGACTCTGACCGTACATTTTGGTTAACCTTAACAACCTCGGTGATGGTGGCAAGGATGTGTTCGATAAACAATGTGGAAGCCCTCGCAGGCTATATATAAAGAATGGATTACCCCCAACACAGATGAAGATGTCCGAGGTGGTAAGGAGTTGTGGTGGGGGGAAGAGAGGAAGAGGAGAGTGAAGGTTGTTTAGATGCAGTCGCTCTTACCAATCTGCTCGGGACAAAAATGGCAGACATCATCTTCGCGGCGCCGAACCTCCGAACCCAAACGCCACGGTGGCGCGGGATCGTTCATTCATTCCACTCACCACTGCCCAAGTGGTATTACAGGATGTTGCTCGTAGCCTCAACGATGGGAACCAACGCTTTATGTATACAGCTGGAAGCCGCACGCGATCTATGGAGCAAATAGATCTTACACACTCCCTGGCGCCCACATTGTTCCCCAGCATTTGTTCAACGGCTTGATGCAGCACGCCTTTGATGGCGCTGCAAGCACCCATACCTCAACAACCATAGATGCAGTTCTATCAACTACTCCCGCAGTTATCGAGAGTTCCACACAGATACAAGCGTATAGTCTAAGGGGTGCGTTCTATTGATGGTAGTATTACTGTTCCACACACGCGGTAACGTCTGGTCGTAATGGATCAATGAAGGAAGAGCATACTCTATAAAAGTGACCAAGCCATCGCAGAATGCATCTTTAAGTGGTAGAAGCAGCTAGCTGCTATACAGCCTGCAATTTGAACTCTCTACAGAGGATGGGCGCAGCCAGTTGACAGCGTTTCTTCACGTGAATATAACAACGGGTACGCTTGACTTTCTACAGTTACTTGTGTCAAGTTTTAGCCTATCAAAACAAAACATTTCATCTGTGCGAGTATGATGCGCTATCCACGGGATGTGCCTACCGCCTGTACTACCTTGGAATGGTGATGTATCTCTCGCACGCGACGATAAATCAAAAGTTGCAGGCGCCCTTTCAAGATTCTGTGGGCGGAGAAGTGCTCCGGTCGCCGCAATTTGGCGTCTCGATCAGCCTTTGACCCGCCTAATCAGGGGGCAAGAAACTTTGACAAACATCGGGACAGCTTTCTAACTTAAGAAGACATGCCCTATTAGGATCTGTCAGCAATGTCATTGCAACCAACATTGGATTATGCCCTCCATACGTAGCCTGCGGAAGAACCGCTAAATGGAAAGTAATTGAATCGTCACTGCATTATGGAATATGAGTATGCTCTATGCGCCCTGCATATCGAGCACGCAAAGCAACTGGTTGAGATCGTTTCCCAGCAGTACAATATTGGGATAACGCCAGAGCATGCTTTTCATGTCCCAAAGTCACAATTTTCATCCGTTGCCCCTTGCAAAGTTTCATTTCTGTTCTATTTGATAATGCATCCGAACCAAACTGCGAACGCCTTCACTTTTCCGGGCCGAATGTTCAAATAACCAATTGAGAAATAGCTATCGCAAGACGCTTTAGCCAATTTCAACCGGTCAAGCAGAACATCCGAACCATAAACCCAAGAACCCATTGCCGTTCCCGTCATAAACTTGCTCCTGACAGAACTAAGCTAGTGAAATGAAAAGGAGAAACCACAAAATCTCGCGAAATTGCGGCAAGTTGCTAATATCGAATTAGCTAAGTGTTCAAGTGCAAAAACAAGAAAATATTTTGTGTCCCGAACACGACCAATGCAGCTTTACTGAAGTAGGTGAAAGCCAGAATATTCATGAGTCGTGAAGAAAATAATCCGTAAGAACTGCACTGCCATTGCAGAACTAAAAGGGAATCAAGCCCTATGATGACTAGAATGAGAAAAAGTGAGATTCAAGATGCAGAGCATGGTGGTTTATCCAGTCAACGTTGACGAGGGCATCGAAATTGGCCTTTGATGTCGAATGCGTCGATTTGATAATAAAACCTGCCTCTGAACTTGATTGGATCGTGAAATATTTAGCGTAGATGGGTAGACTTCTTCTGCAGTTCAACAAGAAGGCTATAGAGATCTTCGTCCCATCCAACGCAGGTGAGGTACTCCCACCAAAAGCGAAGGCCTGGAGGATCATTGGCATCCTCCTACAATCGACTCAGCGCACGGGATCTTCACATTCAAGTACGCATTCAAGGGTCTACTTACAGTCTCAAACGCTTTGAGAATATTATCCTTTCCCAGGTAATTCATTTTCACATCAGTTTCTTTTTCCCATTCTTGGAGGGTGGCACCGTATTTTTCCAGTGCAGCAAGGAACTTTGGACGGTCTTCCGGCTCCTGATAGATATGGCCGGCGTAAGATGGTTGTGCGAAGAAGTGATGCCTCAAGGCCTTCGTCACCCATTCGGGCCTTCCAACGGCGGAAAGTTGTTCTGCCCAAAATTCCTTCACATACTGGGGCACTTGCTTGAGGGCAGTGTTGTAGTCAACGATATCAGACCACCTCTGTTGGTCGTATACGCCCATGAACTGGAATAGCCGTGGATTTCGATCCAAACTTGAGGGAGAATTGCAGACGAACAACAGTACCTTACGGTAGACATCAGTCGGTTCTTTCTGACCAACGTCTGGCGCGTCTTCTGGAAAGAAGACGACCAATCTCGCACCGTCTCTGCCTGGGGCTTTAGGGAGATGTGGGTCCAGTCGAGCATCCAGAAGATACATCGCGGTTCCTGGGCGAATGCTTAAAGGAGCTGCCTCCTTCGGAGTATAGAAAAATCCGTGGCTCCACTCCTTTAAAGCAAAGATTGAGTGCAAGAAATCATAAGAAAAAGAGACTTGCTCTTCTGGAATGGTTACACGGTGAACCTGCAAATCTTGCTCCACATCAGATGTGGTACTGCCATTTGCAGTCGTACCATTTGCAGCCGTACCATTTGCAGCCGTACCATTTGCAGCCGTACCATTTGCAGCCGTACCATTTGTAGCCGTACAATTTGCAGTCGTAATATTTGTAGCCGTACTATTGGCAGCCGTACCATTGGCAGCCGTACCATTGGCAGCCGTACCATTGGCAGCCGTACCATTGGCAGCCGTACCATTGGCAGCTGTACCATTTGCAGCAATACGACTGGCAGCAATAGCCCGATGAACGACGCCAGCAGGAATCCAAGGCGAATTATTTTCTGAGATGACACCTGGAATGCTGCTGATAGGGGTGAGCGAACCATTGGCAGGAGAGCCTCCGTTGGGTAGGTAATAAAGTCCGGTACCTAGGATTTGGGCCTTATTTCGGCAGTGACGACTATGCCGAGTGTTTTGACTGGGGGAGGCTTGCACATTGTTGGTTACTGGCACCTGAGAACCACCCGCGGCAAGTCCTCCATTGACCTGTTGAAAATAGCCAAATGGCGGTGAGACTTGCCCGCAACCCTCGCTCGGTGAATCCACACGAGTTTGAGCGGATTCGACTGGCGCATTTGGAGTTGATGCCTGAGAGTCACTCTCGGCCAAGTATCCATTGACATTTTCAGTTGTTGCGTCACTCGAATCAGAGGTAGCAAATGCGGAATCCCGAGCAAGATCGGTATGCTCGTTGGCACCAGCTTTAGGGAGTGCTAATGGGCTGACGGTAGTTTGAGCGGGCTCAACGGATGCATCGTTGGCCGCAATTGGGGCTTGGAATTGACCGATAGTGACTGTCCAGCTGCCCTTCTTTAGTGATTCTACCTCGTTCTTGAGAGTATTGACGTCAGCTGTCAACTTGTTGATTTCAGAGTAATAAACGCCCACATTCTGTCCCAGCATGGCATTTTCGAGACCATGGGTTGCAATGCGAAGGTTTTTATCTTTAACTGGGTCTTCCAAACCACTGCGAGTTGACGTAGATAGAGGTTGAGCGGATTGTTCGTTGTCATCGGCATTCGTGGGCTCAAATCGTGTAGCCTTAGGGCTAAACCGGGCGTGGCTCAAGGCCACAACGTTCTGCTCCTCGCTGTATTTCATTTCTGCTTCAGAGCGCCGTGCTCGGAGGGGGACTGTAGACTTGATGTCAATTAACCATTAATTCTACCAGACCAAGATGACCTACTAGACGTCGATTCACTAGAAGACTGTTTGTTCTCACCAAGCCGTTGGGCGTGGCTCCAGGTTTCCCTGTTTTGCTTCACTGGACTGTTCACTTCCATGATAGAACCTCGTGATTGGAATGGGACTGTGAGCTTGATGTCAGTGAACCATCGATTTCATCGGTTCAAGGAAGACCTACATGGTATTGATTCACTATAGACTGCTGAGAGCGCGTGTCCAGCCGTCGCAGTGTTGCAAGTGAACTGTGGACTTTATGCCAATGAGAAAACATTTCGTCGGTTCAAGGAAGGGTTACATGAGGTGAACTCACTTGAAGACGTTGAGTATAGCCAAGATCAGAGAGGAGAGTCAGGTCTTGATTTGGTATTGGTCCGTCATGGAGTTTATCAATGCCAGGAAGAGTGACAGGATATCAACTCGCTAGCAGGTGGCCGTAACCGGGTGTGTCGTCAGGTACGAGCAACCAGATTGTGGTCTAATCAATGTTAGTCGACTTCACATCAAAGTAGAGGAAGAGATAAGAGGAGTTTGCTCACTTGAAGATGATTGACTTCCTGCTGCCGCCTTGACGTGCTGCACTTGGAGGTGCCGTGCCTGACCTCCTTCGAGAGTCAAACTGGGATATTTCACAGAGGAGAGTAAGCTGAAGTGAAAAACGTGCAATAAACCTCGAAGTAAGGGGGACTGGATGGGCGAAGGATAGAAAGATGAGAAGAGTCAAGGCAGATGATGAGGAGGTTGGTGAAGAGGAGAAGGGCGAGCAGCAGTCGGAGGGGTTTAAGTAGGGCCGGAGGTTCACCGAGGACGCAAAGTGAAGACGTGATGATAAAGGAGAACAGAATCAGCTGGCCTCGCTCAAATGACATGTATTAATTTCGCGTTTCGAGAGTTCCAGATTGCGCAGGCCGAGGGATCGGCGTTTGGGGTGATGGTGACCGCGCTGTCAACGGCCACGATCACCTAGAGATTATAGATGTTCCAAGGGAGAGAACGGCGGATGACAGCCATAAAAGAAGGATGAGCTAGTGAAGTGAAGAAGAACAGTAAAGAAGTCGGGATCGGAGATTCAGAAGGTGGAGTAGAGTGAAATGAGAAATCGTCAGGATCTGTGCATCGTGATTATCTGGGCGCCGACTGGTTTGAAAATATATCGCGTTTTTTAGCACGCGATAAGAACATTCACAGCTGGAAGACCCATAATTTTATTATATTAGGGAGAAGTTACTCACAGTCTTACCCTGCACATGTTTGCTGCTTTCTTGATTGGCAACTTGGCATACCCTCAAGCCCGAGCAGTCAAGCTTCAAGTCACACGCCTATTTACTGAAGTGAACAATGGTTAATTTTGTTTTTAACTATTGTATTGCAAATTTCAGAGATTAAAGGGTATTGATTAATGATGCACAGTATTGAAAAGCACAAGGAGAACGTAAAATGGTCGACAATCTTTAGACGGCTGTAGGGGTAACGCATTTATTGCAAGCTTCCACTTTCAGGACGCAATCTAGGGCTTTTCGGTAGACAGCAGAGATGGAAATACCATATACTCTCCATCTGGCTTCTGAATTATTGTGCGAAGCTACTACCACGCGCCATGGCCAGCCAGCAACGTGCACATCCATTCCAAATTCGTGACTACCAACGCTGGAATCTCTTTACTCTTGTGTTAGCAGATGGTTTGGGCTAACGAACAGCTCCAGAAAAGTCTTGTACAAAACGGTGGTATATCCGCTGATGCCCGAGCTTTGAGGAAACTTTGGAGAAGCTTCGAGGAGTATGAAAAATCCAGCAATGGTATGCCAAATCCAGCGGTGTAGTTATATGATATTGGTAGAGGAGTAGGACGAAGCAATAAGGCATATGTCAAGTGCGTGATTGAAGCAATGTGCGTGTGCCGTGTGTCAACCTTAGAGCTATTACAGGTTGATTCTCCGAGAGGAAGTGCCGCATTTCTGGGAAGTTGTGGCCAAGCCAATACTACCGAGTTCACTCTAGACTTGATTGTAAATCGCAGGTAGCCGCAGCACGAGTGATGAACGATGGAGATACGTTGTTGTGATGGAGACGAAGAGTGGTTGTTGGGGTTGCTGACAGATGAAGGCGCCCCTTGGCCCCGTTCTCTCAGCATGTTTTGCTGACTTTTTACAGAAACAGCCCAAGCTTCCCGTTTGACATACGGAACAACCTTTCGGCCCCGGGACGGAGACCCTGGATTTTCGTCATAGGGTGATTCTTAGTCCAGGAACAGAGGCCTCCCTCAGCCGACTCGAGCAACCAAGCCTCAATGAAGCTGTACGCCTCCCTACTGCTTCCATTCTACGACACCGGCTAGGCGTTGGACTCTATTTCCTGCGTCTAGGCATTTTATCTTTTTATTTCTGTGCTCTCCTAACCTTCTCGATATGCCTCCTGCTAAAACTCGCATGCTTCAGGAGGACTCGACCCTGACCTTGAAGGAGAAGCTCAATTCCTTGCACACCACGGCCGCTCGTGGGCGTCGCAATGGTGCACCAGTCCTCATGAATGGAAGTACTTTAAAAGAAGTCGTGTCATCCACTGCAGACACTGCTTCAATCAATGGAGGGACCCAGAGCGCCCAGAACGGTGGATCAGGAGTAAGTCAGGAACCTGGTTCAACCAACTTAAGCTTTTGTGCTGGTTCAACTACTAACCACTGTGTTTCTACATTACAGATCTCGTGGACTTCCGAAGATAGTTCATTGCTTCAGGGGTACCGGCGCGCATACCGACTTGACACACCATCCTCCTTCAAAAACCCTCTAAGTCACATAGTTCTCGGCAATGGCATCGGGCGGTATTCGCCTACAATGGCAAGACACAGGACCAAACGGAGAGTGCACAAGGATCAACTTGCACTAGCTGTCAGGAAAAACTTCAATGCCCTCGCTGTGAACGAGACGGAAGTGATTGTAGACCTACTATACAAAACCAAAACACAAGGTATACCGCCCAACTTTCACGAGCTCTGCAACTATTCTAACACGGTCGCAGATAAAGCATTTAGGGTGCGGTTTGCGCCGCAAAAGAAGTAAGATCGAACCTCGAAGCTTTCGCGAATTATACAGCGCATGCGGACAACCGCCTGCCGATACTCGGATACTGGGATGGCGTATTGGAACAATATTGGAGACAGCATCAGCATTTACATATGGCGCTGGCGTTACTATATTGGATATTTGGCATGGCATACGACCTGACCCCTTTTGGCTGGAGGGTTATCGCTCTAGGATATATACTGTTTGGATTCATAGCCATAATGTCTGCGAAATGCAGTAGAGCGAGTTCGTTTTTAGTTGCATTGCGCAGGAAGACTTCCATGGTTTGCTTAACTTCTCATCTGTTTTGCCCTAAAGGTGCTTCTGTGGCTGTAATAGAGAGGTACCCAACACTGAATAACTCGAGAAATTTGATAAATGAAGGGACCAACGATCAACTGCTTCCCGGAGTGAACGGCTGTAGTCATTACTCTGAGAGAATAACAAATAAATGAATTCCGCTCAGCAGTATAGCACCTCGTTGCCCAAATACTGCCAACTTTCAACGCAAAATTCTATTCCTCGGGCCAGCTTAGTCTCACCGAGGCCAGTCATAATGATGGTCGCGTTTTGATAGTAGTGCACGGACTCCAAACTTTTTTCTATCAACATTCTCTCGGATTCTCGCCCAAGATTTCTAGCGACTCCTTGGTCTGCGAGACAATTTCCAGGTCGCCCACCACATCCCGTATAACATCTTCTGGTCGGTTTACAATCTGGATACACACGTTTAACATGAGCTTTGCCGCTCCGGCTTCGCCTTTTTCGGCCGCCTTACCTGCTCGCATGGTGTCTGCTTCCCGGCTATACCAGAGGGTGTTATCTCCAAGACCGCAATGGAACAGGCCTTCAAAAACAGTCTGGAATCGGCAATCATACGGTGCGCAGATACGGGTAAGTACTCTCTCGATGGACTGCGATGATACCCATGTAATAACAGAGATTGTTCTGTATAGTCTTTTCATGCCACCGCTCCCTTCAATGCGACGCAAGACCCTTACTCCGTCTTGGGCGTAGGCAAAAGTGCTACAGCATCTGATATAAAGAAAGCATACTACGGCCTAGCAAAGAAATATCATCCAGATACCAACAAAGATCCATCAGCCAAGGACAAATTTACGGCAGCACAGTCTGCATACGAACTACTATCGGACCCGAAGAAACGCGAAGCGTACGATGCATATGGAGCAGCCGCTTTCGACCAAAATGGTGGGTTCAACCCTGGCGCAGGTGCAGGACCCGGTCCCGGCAACCCTTTCGCCGGTTTCGGTGGTTTCGGTGGTTTCGGTGGCGCCCAAGGTGGCTTCAACGCAGACTTCAACTTCGAGGATCTATTCAGCGCCTTTGGTGGTGCTCAAGGCTCGAGGCGGGGTAGAAAGTCAAGATCTTCGCCATTTGAGGAAGAAATACTGGTTGGCGATAATATCGAGGTTCAAACCAACATCTCGTTCATGGACGCGGCCAAGGGCACCAGCAAAGAAATCCACATCACGCCATTGGTTCAATGCAAAGCTTGTACAGGCAGCGGATTGAAGAAGGGCACAAAGAGAACGGAGTGTAGGAGTTGCAATGGTACCGGCGCACGCGTACATTCGATGGGGGGTTTCCAGATGGCCAGCACTTGCACTACCTGTGGTGGCGCGGGCGTTACTGTTCCAAGAGGAGGAGAGTGCAACACATGCCATGGAAATGGTGCGATAAAAGAGCGTAGAAAGGTCTCTGTGGACATCCCCGGCGGAGTGGAAGACGGCATGAGATTGAGAGTTACAGGTGAAGGGGACGCCCCCTTGACGGGACAATCGCCAAACTCGAACATCCGGGGCGCAAACGGCGACTTATACGTGCTCATCCGCGTAGCCACAGATCCGAAGTTCAAACGCGCCGGAGCGGACATTCTCTACACTGCGTCGATTCCGCTCACAACAGCCGTTCTCGGCGGCGAAATCAAGGTCCCGACTTTGGATGGAGAGATGAGAGTTAAGATCCCGACCGGCGCAGGCACAGGCGACCAAGTAACTCTTTCAGGGATGGGCATGAAGCAGCTTGGTAGTCGACGCGGAGCCAAAGGAGATCTCCGAGTCGAGTTCAAAGTCCAGATGCCCAAGTATCTGAGCGCCAATCAACGCACTATCCTCGAGATGCTTGCGGACGAAATGGGCGACAAAACAGCTAAGAGGGTCATGAACTTGGGGAAAATGTCTGAAGAGACCTTGTCGTCAAGCGATAAATCTTCTGCTGCAGACTCGCACAAGAACGAAGGTTTCCTCAAAGCAGCTTGGCACAACATAACGGGCCAGCACAAACCGTCTGGTTCAGGCCAGACAGACAAAAAGACCGACAATGAGAAGTCCAATGATGAAGAGGACTCAAAGAAACCGTCGGGATCGGGACCGTGATTCTCGCTCGCCGTTCAAATCTTCTCTATGTCATAACGCTTTTCCACACTTGTATACTGACGATTGGCGTTGGGCGGAGGTCGTCCACGATGGAACCACGGATTGGTTTGGCTTGCATAGGTTGGCGTTTCTTCTTCTTTGGTCAGAACAAAGGAGCACAATAAGCCCATCATGTAAATTATCTCGACTCAGACTTGTAAATTAAGCTGTCCATCAGCGCTTATACAAGGCTTTCTCCTGCTGTGACTGGTCGGGACTCACCACCAGTCACTGGGATAACCCTTCACAGACCCCCACGAGTTAGCGAGTGCTAGACTGGGCTCGGGACTCAGGAGCGCAAACTAATGTGAATCTTGTTTGGCAAATCTCAGCGCCTGCGTATTTGTGGCAGTGTTGAACTTTATAATATCGTGAATTCTTTTGCAAGCGCGTCGAGGTTGAGAGTCACTCGTCACCCGTTCCTACATCCACCGCCGCCGTCCACAAAGCCCCACTCGCGCCAACGAGAGGACACCATCCAGAAAGCACACCACCTTAAGAACCTCACAATCCCCGGCGAGAATTTACAGTACTTCCGCCATCCAGAATCCTTCAAAGTTGACGACAACAGCCGGATTCTTCCCATGCACGACACCGACACGAACCACAGCCATTAGACGCAGCCATCCGTTGCGGGCCACATCAACAACCCTGCAACGTCATCCTAAGCGTGCATCTCAATGCATCTCGACGGCGTAGCAAACCTCTATTCGTGATCGCAATCTTCTCGCGCAAGTTTCGGCCTGCACTCAGTGGGGATACTTTGAAAACACCACGCGGGGTGCTGAGGGTCCTTGGGTAGCTGCAGGCACACTCGAAATTGGAACCGCCGACCACCGACTATCCCTTACACTCTCGATTGCTACGCTCTCAGCCACCTCTGCAGCACTCGATCAAACTCGGACTAGAAGATAGGCGTGCGAGGTCTCAAATAAAGAGTTTGGAGGGCTATCCCCCTCCCCGCTCAGCGACCGACAAGATGCAGCAGGCGCCGATGATATCCACGCCGCTGAAACAGACGAACGAAATCGATTGGATAACTCCGTTGAAGGGATACATTAGACAAACATATGGCGACGACCCGGAGAGATACTCGGAAGAGTGTGCGACGCTGAACAGGCTGCGGCAGGATATGAGAGGGGCGGGGAAGGACAGTGCGGCGGGGAGAGACCTACTATATCGGTACTATGGGCAGCTGGAATTTTTAGATTTGAGGTTCCCGGTGGATGAAAATCATATCAAGATATCATTTACTTGGTAAGTTATGCCCGAACCCTTCAGCGGGAAGCTCGAGTGCTAAGCCTGCAATATCAGGTTCGATGCCTTTACTCACAAGCCTACCTCACAATACTCCCTAGCGTACGAAAAAGCCTCTATTATATTCAACATCTCTGCCGTCCTATCTTGCCACGCCGCACACCAAAACCGACATGAAGGAACCAGCCTCAAAACTGCATACCATTCATTTCAAGCTTCTGCCGGAATGTTTACCTACATCAACGAGAACTTCCTACATGCACCTTCGACGGATCTAAGCAGGGATACTGTTAAGACCTTAATTGCAATAATGCTGGCGCAGGGACAAGAGGTCTTTCTTGAGAAGCAAATTGCGGACGGAAAGAAGGTTGGGCTATTGGCCAAATTGGCTAGCCAAGCGGCATATTTGTACACCCAGGCCACGGAGGGAGTGCAAGAAAATGTGACAAAAGCTATCTTTGAGAAAGTCTGGTTATTGGTCTGCCAGGTATGAGGCTGCAATCATGAAATCTAAGACATAAGTTGTACGGCGGTACTGATATCTTCTAGATCAAAGCAAATTACATGGCTTCATTAGCACAATACTACCAGGCACTTGCGGATAACGACGCCAACGCCCATGGCGTATCAATTTGCAGACTGCAGGTGGCAGAAGGCCACGCAAAAGACGCAAATCGAATAGCAAACGCCTTTCCGATCTCAGTACCCACCAACTCCAACCTCACATCCGAAACAGGAACGATTCTAGCCGACATGACAAAACGGCATCTTGTTAACATCCAGGAAAAGATTGTAGAATTCACCAAGGACAACGACTTTATATATCACCAAGGTGTCCCCAACGAAGCCTCCTTAGCATCAATCCCGAAACTTCCCGCTGCGAAGGCAATACCCGTCAGCGAACTATATCAAGGCCAGGATATTCAAAGAATCATTGGTCCAGACATCTTCCAGAAGATTGTGCCTATGGCCGTGACAGAATCGGCGAGCTTGTACGATGAAGAGAAGGCCAAATTAATAAGAGCAGAGAGCGAAAAGGTCGAGATTGCAAACGATGAGATGGCTGCAAGTTTAGACTACTTAAAACTACCAGACAGTCTCAACATCCTAAAAGGCGGAATGGATCAGGAGATGACGGTAGACGAGGAGTTCCGAAAATGGTGTGAAGAACTCGCTGGACACGCACCATTCGCCGACGCATTCGAACAATTGAGTTCCGACAAATCTGAGACGACAGCGATTCTTGATCAGAGCATGAAACAACTCGATATGGAGGAGAGCGTGTGCGAAAAGATGCGTTCAAAGTATGGTGCTGATTGGACGCAACAACCCAGCTCGAGGTTAACAGCAACGTTGAGGAGTGATATCAAGAATTACCGAGCTGCTATTAGCGAGGCTAGCACAAGCGATGCCCAACTCTATAGCACCTTCAGGCAATGCGAATCAGACTTTGACGAAATGCGATCAGCTGGTGAGACGGACGAAGCAGATGTTCTCTATCAACGAGCAATGATCAAGGCGGGTGCGGCACGAGGAAAAGGCAAAGGCATAAACAGCCCAAATTCCGCTGGGGCTGAGGGGAACCTGCTGGATGACGACTTCGACGGAAGCCCTAGCGTTGCAGAGCAGATTGCAAACGTCGAGGACCTTCTCAAGAAGCTTAACCTAGTCAAGCGGGAGAGAGCACAGGTTTTGAAGGATCTCAAGGATAAGGTAATATCTCCTGCAGTAAGACATCAACACAGATTAACTAACAAAAACCAGGTGCACAGCGACGACATATCAAATGTGCTCATCCTCAACAAAAAGGCAATATCCAACCAAGATAATCAGCTCTTCAAAGTAGAACTTGAGAAATTTAGGCCTCACCAAAATCGACTGTTACAGGCAAATCATAAGCAGACTTCGCTGATGAAGGAGCTTACAAGGACCTATAGCGACTTACTACAAGACAAGAGGGTGCGATCGGAGCAGACAAAGTATGAGGCTTTTTCGCGGCAGAGAGCTTCCGTTATGAACAAATATCGAAAAATCTACCAATCATTCAATGACTTGATTGCCGGCTTAATGCGGGCGCAAGGGTTTTACTCCGAGATGAAAGAGACCGTGGAAAGTCTACAAAACAACGTCGACACCTTTGTGAACAATCGACGCTCAGAGGGTGGCCAACTGCTTAGCAAGATCGAGAACGCGCGCAATAGTGGCATTGGTGCCCAGGCGGATCGTGAACAGGAGCGATTAAAAGAGCTAATGGAGCGCATGTCGATGGACCCATCCAGCTCACCAACCTCTGGAGGATCCAACAAGAAACAGCACCGTCCTCCACCTCTTCAGACTTCACTTCAACCAGGACAAGGGTATGTGCAGTCTGCACACCCCCAATATAATCCTGCCACCTCTCCACCGATCACTCCTCGCTACCCTCTCACCGCTCTCCCCGGGAATCAATACGCTTCTCCCCCGCAAAACTACCAGCATTCTAGCTCCAACGGCTCCTTCCAGCCTCCTCCGCCTCGGCGCGAATCTTATGGCCGCGAGCCGTACAATCCAAACGCCTACGGTCCCGTATCACCGCCTGCTCACCAGCAGTACTTCTCACCCCCACCGGGTCATCTAAACACGTACCCACAAAGCGCTTACCCGCAGAGTGCGTACCCCACATCGACAACGCCGCAACCATCTCATCAGCAGCAGCACCAGAGCCAGCAATATATGCCTCCTGGGTATGTACCCCCACCACCGCCGCCTGGCCCTCCGCCATCACAGCAACCAGACTATTCGAACTATACGGGTTCCTATCCATCCGGACCAGGTGGGTACGCGCACAACCCGCGAGGGAGTCAGCAGGGGCAGCAGCAGCAGCAGGGGCAGGGGCAGGGAGACCCTTGGGCTGGGTTGAATAATTGGAAGTAAGGCTGTTGGGTAATCTACCCTTTTTCCATCTTCTTTCTATGCTTTTCTTCATATTCCTATCAGATTTCTGATTTTGATGGGATTTCTTAGCTATTGATGCAACTCATTGCGAGGAGTTTTACTGTCCATCTTTTGTTGAGGAAATATAGGCAGGAGCTTTGATGCGTGATGGATGGAAGGATTTTACATAGGGCCAAATATTACATGTTCATCTCTAGGGGCGTCGCTCCAATGCTTGATTGGCAAGGTGCAAGCTTGGAGCCGATTGGTCAACATGCATGCACACAAGGGCACGTTGACGCTAGATGTGGCTGAACGTCGACAGGGCTGTGCAAATCTGCAGTCTTCCCAGATTGCGTGAATATCAGACCTCGTCAATGGGTCTCGTTTGGAAGTATTTTATTGCATATCAACTGCCTGCATTCTACATTCGTCTCTAACGACTTCCGGATGTATATTTTGGACTTCAGCACTTCAGCACTTCACCGAATTATCGGCCAGAGAGCCGCCATACCCGTGACGCGGTGAGTGAAACGCCAACCGGCAGAGCCGCAGGTTTTTCAACCGTCCACCGACCGTTCCGCGTTCTCCAACTCGTCAGCTCCCGCTAGCAACATGAATAACTACGGCAACCTCACCAGTACTTCTAGTTTGTATCCCAGACAAACGGCTTTCCAAGGGACCGCATCGCTCAGGATCATTCCACGTACCGCCACGACCGAAAACACAACGGTTTCAGCCGTTACTCTTGCCAATACCAGCCCCGCCATTCCCTCAACCACAGCCAGCCTTAGCACAGCTCCTTCTTTAAATGTTAAAGTCTCTTCCAAGCGCAAATCAGGCCTTTAAACATCAGAAAGGACCTATCACCTCTTCTTATCACTGCATCATCTATTCCAGCCAAATCTAACTCCTCACAATATGATAACTTCTATTCAGAAAAATTATGTTTTTAAAACTGCAAAACCGTACCGCACTGCGTTCAACTCCACAAGAGATTCGCCTGATCTAGTTCCTTCCTGGCGGTCTAGACTAGCCGATCCAATGTGATCTCATAGACAATGTACGTCTTGGGGGTCCTCGCCGTCCGGTTGCAGGGCAATTTCATATTGTGCCGGCGATCAAAAGCAGACTGTCAATTTTCGTTGCAAAGCTTCTCTTTTAAGCTTTTGCGACCTTGGGGCATTGTCTGCGGCCTTTGCGGCGCAAATTATAAACACCACGTTGGTCTGGGCCCATTCTTGCTAGGTATATATGACCTTTCCTCTCGTAGAAACAATAGATAAGACCTTTGAACTAGAACTTATGAACCTTTCAAACACAGAGTTCGACAACGAAAGGCAGGGGGAGAAATGCGGGTGTTGATGGTCGGTGATGGGCCGGTCCCTACCTTTTCTGCGTATTGCCCAGGTGTATTTGCGGTTTCTTTGGGGTGAGCTCTATTGAGTGGAGCTTTCTCCGTCACTACTATGGTGACTTTTACCTCTGAAACATCCCGCCTGGATGTGCGTATGATATATTCCAGCCTCAAATATCTCTTCTCCACGCTCTCCTCATCCCTCCCAATCCTCCCCCCTTAACCACAACCAAGCAAAATCAAGAAAACATCCCACGAACCCCAGTCATATTTCTCAAACCTTACCTGAAACCCTCCCTCGCAGCCTTAATCACCCCCTCCCTACCATCTGCCGTTCCTACACCCCTTCCCTTTCCCTCCACTCTCCCTTCCCCTGCCCCTCTATCCTCCCTCGTACCCTCCTTTTCCTCCCCCCATTTTTTTTTTTTTTTGCACCTGAACCCTTTATACAAGAGATTAGAACCACAACCGGTCCAGCGGTGTCCTCCGCTCCTCCCTTCCGTATGTTTTCTCACCGACACGAGTGCCGGGTTGTTGGACCCATAAAAGGTCTTATTCAGCCGTGGCCGACAAGGCCGGTCCCTTTCGGGCTCGGAACGGGCCCAGTGCTTCGAGAGATAGCTGCCCGACTGGATAAGAGAGATGGCTGAGACTAGGCCGCGGCATCATCACGACGCTGTCCCGCCAAGGCTGAGAAGGCGACATGGACTCTACAGCTTGGAGACGTGGGGAGAGAGCCCCGTCTCTGAAAGTGTTGACTATTGCATGTTTCATCGCCCTCGCTTATTTCGTGCGTGGTGATTTGGTAGGTTGCGCCCTTCGTTACTAGACTGGCATTGCGGCGCGCATGCAGCCTGATGGGTAGGAAAAGAGAGTGGCATAAAACAGTTCGCTCTCTTTGGAAGGCTCTTTTGCGAGTTTGATTTGGGAGCTTGATTTTGTAGGTAAACTAGACAGCGTAAAAATGACGCTTTCAAAAACAAGGACCCTTTTACATGGGCGAAATAGATTAGAGAGTTCCCAGGGGTCTTAGGCGTGTATTACTCGGCAGGTGTCTAGGTAGAGGTTGTTGGCTTCGAGGCGCTACGTCTATTTGCTACATTCTAGTTTTAGAGTGACAACTCTTTTCCCGGCCTGCTAGCCACCTTCTCCAAGTATCTTACCGTCGAACGCCTGGTCCTGGAACCTTGAGATCCTGCAAGGCGATTTCACACAGCAACTTCGACCGATCCTGAGCCTTTAGGCTTGTGGTATATAAAATACAAATTTCTCTTCCACAGCCCATATCCTGGACCTACCTATCCAATAATAAGATATAGCCCAAGACCCAAAAACGCCCTCCCATCCCCCTCCCCCTCTCTTTCGCAAAAAAAAAAAAAAAAAAAAAAAAAAAAAAAAATTATTAAAATAGAATAAAAACCCTCAAAAAATAATAAAAATAAAAATAAAACAATGCGGAAATTCATGGCCCACCCGTCGCAATGCAGAATCAAAGGAAAAGGGGAAAGGCCACCTCATATCCTCCCCCCTCTATCCCTAAGCCGATCGCCAGTAGTTGGCACCGGTTTATCCGCTCGAATGGTCCAGAGGAGTAGGTCCTCGAGCGGCAAAAAGACCAAAAAGACCTTGTTACAAATATACGACATATACACAAACAAAGTCGCAATCAACGCATCCAAATAATAATGATTCGCCGTCGCCACAATCGTCGTCAATATAAACGCCGGATACCCCAACCCCACAACAGCATAAAACACCTTCCAAAACACTGTCTTGCGAGACTCGCCCTTCTCGAGCGTGCGCCGGAAGATGCCGGAGTGGTACATTAACGTCGTGCCGATGCAGAAGGCGTAACCAAAGTGCATGCTCGGCATCGCGGCCAGTGTGTTTACGTATTTCCCGCTCATCCAGACGCTCTGCGCGTCATCGTGACGGACGGTGTCTAGGAAGCCGAATTCGGTCGGCAGCAGGCGGGGCGGCATGCAGGGGTAGAAGATGAATGTCATGAAGGCGCAGAAGTTCGTGAGGGTCATTGTGCGGCGGACAATGGCGAAGGTGTGGTGCGAGGGCGCGACGTAGTAGTACCAGCAGATGAAACTGTTAGGGCGGTTGTGTTAGCGGGGTTCTAGGCTAGTCTGATCATCTGATAATTTATGCTCTAGAGTTGGACGTACCCTACGGTTCCAGGAATGTGAATGAGTGCATAGGCTTTGTTTAGGACGGTGAGAGCGTCTTGATGGCCGTGCATGAACCATTGCTGAACGCTCCGCTCAGAAATGGGGAAAAGGATGCTGATCCAGCTGGATTGCTCAGTCTCCAGAACGGCGATGCCATGCGACTGCGCAACATTCCAGATACCCGTCTTTGCGAAGATCCTCTGGGAGGCGATGGAGGTCATGCGGTAGAAGGCGTAGTTGATGATCCAGTAAAACATTTCTATTAGGAAAGGAAATCGTTGCAAAACGCGACTGTGGAAATTATTCTTGAAACGGGAGGAATTGGGCGTTTGAATGCGAAGTCCGCAGCAGTCACGCTGCTTTGGAGGATTCTTCGACGTGAGGTAGTCTTCGATTTCATCCTCGTCGTTGGAGTTGTAGGCGAGCAGTTCATCCGAAGAGCGGTTCGAGTCCGGATCGTCTAGGTAAGAGTAATATCGCGATATCGACTTGTCGAATATGCGGTAGTCTCTCTTTCTTGTCATGTACATGGCAGTAAACAATATACTCGCGACGATCTGATAAAACGCCACCTTCGTTAGTGACCTATCGTCTCGGTCCAGCCACAAGGGGTAAAAAATTACGCACAATTGGTTCCGCCCATGTTGGCAATTTCCATGCTGGCTTGCTACTCCAATCAGGCTCATCAATTGGAACAGTCATGTTGAGCGACGAAGCCATGTTGTCGAAGGTGTGCAAGAAACGATTCGCGACAGGGATATGCGCCCTGTGGGATCAGAAACGACGCGCGGGGAGATGATTGTAGATACGATGTCAGGCTATGATATGTACAGGAGGGCCAGCCTTGACAAAAAAGAGTTGCACGATATGCAGGAGACGGATTTGAGGTGTCGTACAACAAAGCGAAGAAAGAAAGCAAAAGATTAATGAGATTATCAGACGTGATGTACGCACGAACTCTGGATGACGCGGCTGCTGTGGTTTCCCTGACCATGGGGCTTGAAGGGTATTTACAGCGTGCACGAAGTATTTGAACGAGTGGAGAGAAAGTAAACTCGAGGAGAAAACAGGAAGAGGGCTATGCAAATTAGAGCAAAAAGGTGATCACACCTCATATCATATGAAGCCCTGCTAAAACCCGCTGCGTGCACACCCGAAAGGGGGAATTGTGACGGCGGGACTTGGCACGCTGTTTGGTCCACTTTTTTCTGCTGGAGCAATAATTCTCCAGTAAAGGGTGCACGACACAACGACACCTGAATTTGACGGAGAGCCAGCGGCAAAGGATATTTTCTGTCTCCTCCGTCCGGTTTTCTGCAACTTTCCGGGCTGAGAAGCCCTCAGGCGCGTAGAAGAGGATGGAAAGCCTTGAGGAAGTTCGACGTATGAATTACTTGAACGGAAGATGCTGACGCAAGCCAAGATGGGTGACAGGCCAGGGATTGCAAAGGTTGGAGGGATGTTGTTGCAACCTCTCGAGACTGGGTTTTTTCTATCGGACAGTCTTGTGACTGAGGTGGTTATGTCGCGTGCCCATGTATCCCTCAAGTTTCTACCTTTCCTGTCTCTCCACAGTCTTCAAAAAGATATCCCATTAGATACGCAAGCTGTAGAGGGGAGAGTTTAATGGCAGCCACGACGTCAATGGCAGCGTTAAAATGAATGACGGGCAAGGCACGCGATGATAACCAGCCACTGCACGGAGATAACGACGCACTGCACGGATGGCCACGGACAACCCCTTCAATATTCAATCCGCCGCTGCCAAGGACGCGCCTTGCCGACTCAACACCAACGACACGCAAGCTCCAAAGTTTGCCCCAAGACACAGCCAACCGCTGCCGATCACTCCCTCGCTCTTTGGAACGCTGGCTAAAATTGACAGGCCTTGGATAGCCCACACGTGTCCGGGAAGATTGGGATCCGCAGTTTACTATTAACATCCTTCTTCTTTCACGAGCGGATGCGGAAGCTAGATTTCTGCATACGGACGTACTATGAGTTTGTACATATTCGATGCAGATGAGCTCTTTGACGCTGTCTCGGAAGTTCCCGCATTGCTTGAATTGTGTGACCTGAATCTCTCCTGCAGTAAGGTTGCTTGCCGATGAGATATCCGAGGCCGGCATGTTGTGTTCAGGCTCATGATTCCGGGTCTCAACGCTCGAAGCTTTGATGCGGTCGTGATACTAATCCGTGGTGTCGAACAGCGTACTCGCGTTTAAATCGTAGCGATTGGCCATTCAATTCACCTATGGGAAGCCTTTCTGTGGCTTTACATTTTAGTAATACCTCTGCAGTACGCAATGTTCATTTAACCTCCGCACTTTGTCTGCGTAAGTAATGCTGATTGGCTTCTCCCCTTGAAATACATACGACACATTTGTGGTAGAGAGAGCGAGCGAAAGTTATTTTCAGCCTCGCTAAATATGCCACGGAGTGGTTATTCCGTACCCTATTCCGTACCTACAGCGCCTTGAAAGGTAAACAGGCTCTTAGTTGCTCTTATCCCCTCAGCCTCTCCACTAACTCTCCATCCCAAAATCTACTCAACGAGGCCACGGACCAATATCCGCCCGACAGCCTCACCTCTACCGCCGAAAAACAGCCTTGCGGGCCGCCAGATCCCATATGACTCATCTAGCTCCTCTCTAATTGGACTAGCTACGCACCTGACTTCGTGAGTACGATGTGACGCCCCTCCATCCATACATCTCCTCGCATTTAAATCTCCAATCCACGCGACGCGCCCAGCGGGGTGCCGCCTAGATAACACAGAGTGCCACCCTATACGGCCCGAAAGGGCATGAAGTGGTGGCATGAGACTGTCCGATAGGAAAAGTGATGTTTTTGTACGTATAAAGACGAGACTGCGCTCGGTGGTTGCCTGAGTCCAACTCTCGCATTGTTTTCATCGTGGAATACGTTTATTATTGCCAATATCCATCAAGATCGTCCCCATAGCTTATCATCTCCACCTTTGCTACCCCTTCCTCCGCTCCCGCTCCGCTACTCCCACCACCACCCCCATCTCCACAACAATGTCCTCCACTCCTCCCCTCACCACCTCTGACACCACCCCTCAAACAACCTCCACAGCCACTCCCCCCTCAACCACATACCCCGCAAGCTGTCACTGCGGCGCCATTACCTACACCGTCACCACCCCTCCCCTCTCCGACCCCTCCAGCACCGTCTCCAACTGCAATTGCAGTATCTGCGCCCGGAATGGCTATCTATTCATCTACGTACCCATTGCCGACATCAAATTTGAATCTGGCGAGGATGCTATGACAGTAAGTGTGTCCCGTGATGCCTTAATTGAGCGAGGATGGGGAGGGAGGTGTTGTGGAAGCTGTCGAGGATGCGTTGTTGATAAACATACGCGCCAGAGTTACAAATTCGGCAAAGAGCGTATTGCACACCAATTTTGCCCCGTTTGCGGAACGAGTCTCTTCGGGAAGTGCGTGGATCCGACATTTTTCCCCGGCATGGTCGCCGTGAATGTGGGTTCTGCAAATTACCCTGCCTAGCTTTGGAAGTTTGTAGCTGACAAGTCGTAGGTCCGCGCGTTCAAGGATATGGATCTTACTAGCTTGAAGAAGAGGGATATTGATGGGAAGAGCATGTAGGCGTGGTGTTGAATGTTGAGGGGGAGGGTGTAGGGGACGGGGAGAGCATGGACGGAGGCTAGAAAAGTAGTGAAGAGTGTATGGTCGAGAAATTGCAGCAATTAAGTAGAGCAAACCCAGAGAAGAAGCTTTCAGCAAGGTGAAAGTTAATAGTCACCGAGCCACACACAAAATGCAACGAACAAATATTCTCGGTCAATCTTACCAATTTCTGGCAAGTTGCAATTGCGGCCAGCTTAAAAATGATGACAAAGGCTCCACCAAACTCCAAGAATAAATTCTCCTGAAAACATGCAACTCCACGTCTTTCCTAGACAAAAATAGAAAAAATCTCCATTTAACTGAAACATGTACTCCGAATAACCCACATTTCAAGTCTTTAAGACTATACTGATACTTATGCCCGGAAAGGATAATTCCAACTCATTATTCCATTCCTGCCATATGCCAGTTACCTCATCCAGTGTCCGAAAAACAATGAAAGCTTAAAAGCAGAAATATAGCACCGCCCCCGATCCGGTGAGGAATACACCGAGCCACCACCACCTATCTGCTTGTATTGGTTCTCTTCTCCTGTTGAGGACGTTGTGGTTCATTGGCAGTGCAAAGTCCTCGGTGGATCGTTTGAATTTAGCCGTCGCCTTTGCACCTGCTGATGTTGACGCGGTTGTGGGGTTTAGGGTTTGGGTGGGGAGCATTTGAGGTGGCGAGAAGACGAGGTAGAGAGGCATCATTGGCGAGCCGTCAAATTTGTAGAGGTTTAATCGTGGAATATTATGATAGGGGTCAGTGAGAACTTCGTACCGCTGCAAGATAAAATGTTAGATTATGCTATGCCATAGCTGTGATACTCGAGGGTCTCGAAGCAATTCCACGTACCTCGAATAGCTCTGATTCATTATAGCGTGTATAGACGGATGTCTTGTATGAGCAGGGGTCAGAGTAGAGTTGTCGGCCGTCTACAGCGATGGGTTCAAGCACGAGGGATCCGTTGGCTTGCTTGGTGAAGCTGCCGTGTTGCCATTGCATAATGCCCTTTGGACATGCTGGATTTTGGGCTGTATCCAAGACATGTCAGCCACTTCCAATCTGCCTCAGGATATTCTCCAATATATAGGGTCCAACGTACGGTTCGCTATAGCGCGGTAGTATGCTTCCTCGAAAAATCCGTCGGATGTGAATGAGTAGGAGATTCCAGTGTGATCCGGCTCGAACATCTTCTCATTCACCGGATCATAGAATGTCTGCACGAACTCCATCAGAATCCTTCACGAGTGGTTTTCAGTATTCATCCGTTCCACATACAGGTCCGGTCAATGTCGAGTTCGACTTCGACGACCAAGTTCCCACGAGATCCGTCACTGGTAGTGTCTGGGCGGTAACAACGCTGGCGCACATCAGGAGTGCGCATCCTATTGAAGACAACATGGTCGCAGAATTCTTCTGGCGACCGAAGAGAACGGGGAGGGTGCAGGAGAGGTCGTTGAGGTTGTTATGGACGTCGATTCGAGTTAGTGGTGCTGGCTAGGGGTGCGGCGTCAGAGGCAGGAATGCTGTTGAAGATGCGCAGGGATCACCCGCCAGCCACACGAAAACGTCAACGGCACCTGTCTTACCTAAAAAAAATACGCCGTAACAACAGCTCTTTTCTTTGATGACTGTTCTACAGTCGATGAGAGATTCCGTGCGACGATTCATCAATGAAGTTATAGAAAGAGGGTAATTTAATTCTGTGATAAATTCCAGCGATCTTTCCGTCGGTTGCTTGTAGCTTCTATTTCTGGAACAACCTTGGAATCTTGGAAAGATGGCGGCCGCCCTCAAAACATTAAAGAAAGAGTTGCGACAGCGTATCAAATTAGTGTTGTCGGAACTCTCCTCAGAGACTGTTGCAAACCAAAGTACGTAGCTATCAAACCTTTTCCGTGGGCATTTCAATCACTCAAGAGCCTGCAGCGTCCCATGCAGTCAAGACCTTGCTATTAAGTCCCGAGTACCAAGCGGCAAAAAGGATCAGCGTCTATCTGTCCATGCCAGCTGGTGAAATCTCCACGACTGGAATCGTTCACGATGCGCTCAGCCAGGGGAAGAAAGTGTTCATTCCATATACCTACAAACTTTCATCTCCAAAGACAGGACAACCCAAGTCGATCATGGATATGCTTGAACTGCACTCTTTAAAAGACTTCGAGTCATTAAAGCCGGACAGTTGGGGAATCCCTACCCCGAGTGAGGATTCGCTTTCCGGAAGAGAGAACTCATTCGGAGGCAAAGGTGTCACGCAGGGCGAAATGGGAGATTGTGGAGAAGTCGAAGCTGGCCTTGATCTAATCGTAATGCCTGGGATGGCTTTTGACTCGGAATTCGGCAGGTTGGGGCATGGGAAGGGCTTCTATGACTACTTCTTAGAACGGTGTCACCAGCATAGCAGCCAGGATACTATGGCAAAGATGCCTTTTCTTGGTGAGATTATTTGAATTATACGTGGTAGGGATAGGAAAGGCTGACCCTATATAGTTGGTCTTGCCCTGAAAGAACAGCTTCTTCCAGGCACAGAATCTGTACCGATGGATACGACCGATTGGCACTTGAATGCCTTGATAGTTGGTGATGGGCGCCTTTTCCGATCCAAAAGCTCAACTTAAACCGAAATTCCTCTCCACCAATCTTCCACTCGTACTCAGTTTCATAAGGGCATCCACGCTTTTGTTGATATGATATATAGCTAAATTCGCATAGTCTCCCCAGCCTTATGGCATTGCTCAAACTTGTAAGCTTTGTATGAGGGACACATTGTCGCCCTTGAGTAATATCTGGCCTGTATATAAATTAGCAACGTGCCAATAAATACTGGCGTTCGAGAAGAGAAACTGACCCAGATGTCGCCTTGACTCCTGCTCCGTCTTTGTAGCCAGCTTCACCTCGACCGCATCGTCAATGACCAAATTCATGAACTCGTCGAACCCCTAAATCCCTCGTCAGAAAACTTGGAACTCAGTGGACATAAGCTTAACAAACCCTGATCCTTCCCTCAATCCGAATGCCCAGTTGTTCATATAACCATATTTGGACGGCGGCGCGGGACTGGAGGAGTTTGAAGATGAAGTTGATTGGCGGAAGGAGGACTATTCAACATCTCAGCTATTCTGCCCAATTTGAGATTTATTAGTCGAAGATATCCGTACCTTTGCCGCCCGAGCGACCTCCTGTTAATCTGTTAACCAACGCACTCAACTCGACGTGAGGGGGGAGGGGAGGGGAGATCAGTACCGTGGGGACGACCAGACATTGTGATTGTGAAAAATTCGGGGCTTTTAGGCCTTGGCACTGGTGGGGCAAATCTGTGGAAGGGAGCGTGATGCGATATATGGTCGTAAGTTATTGCGCCTATGTGATGGTGCAGGTGAGGGCTCAAGCTTGGAAGTCGCGATGATCAACAAGATCCTTGAAATTTTAGGTCGTTGAAGCGCAAAGCGGATGCCAAGCCTTCGGCGGCGAGACAACAATTTGGATTGACGACCTTGTCTGCGTTTCAAAGCCACCAACTTCACTCTAACATCGACTTTAAGCCTTTCACATTCCTTCCACTCCTTTTATACTAGATCCTCTCCTCGAGTCTCGTCATCGTCCTTTCCATGCCCAAACAATAGGCTACTCCGCTCATCAGCACCCCGCTCCGCTCCCTCAAACATCGCTGCCTCCTGCGCCGCTGCAAAATACATACATCATGGCTGCCAACGGAGCGCAACAGGCCTTTGCAGCTGTTCTGGGAGCACTTGCTACTATGTCATCCTCATCAGACCGCGCGCAGAAGGGCCAGGCTCATGAGTTTCTCGAAAAGTTCCAAAAATCGGTCAGTCTACCCACCAGCATTGGCGACCAAGGTTGTTAGAGCTAACGCTATGTTCTTCAAGCCCGAGGCTTGGATAACTGCCTCTGAGATAATTCAGTCGGAAAATGCAGATCCGGGGGCTAAACTGTTCGCTGCTACAACTTTGAAGGGCAAGGTACGGACAGGAATACTCGCCTGATGTATGACTTCTAACATGTTCAGATTGTATACGATCTTCACCAACTCCCTCGAGAATCCCTTCCTAGCCTACGACAATCCCTACTCAATATGCTGGTCGTATTCCGCGCTGGCCCAAAACCAATAAGAATGCAGCTCTGCGTTTGCCTTGCGAATCTGGCCATACAGATGATGGAATGGAAAGATGTCCTTCAAGTCGTCGTTGCGACCCTCGGAACCGATCCTCAAACGCTACCATGTGTTCTAGATTTCCTGCGCGTTCTCCCAGAAGAAGTCACGGAAGGACGAAAGATCAACTTATCAGTACGTTCGGCCGAGTTACCATCAGCTTACGAGCGCCTCCCAGCGGTACCACGAATCAGAGTCACAATCTAATTTTCATATTACTATTAGGAAGACGAATTAAACATTAGGACGAAGGAGTTGCTAGAGGACAACGCACAGCAAGCGCTTGCTCTACTCAGCCAGTACTCTCAATCCTCCGGTAGGTGGGATCTGCTATCAGGAGTGAGCTAGCTAACAATTTCTTGCAGAATCCGCAGCGCGGAACCCACAACTATTAGATTGTATAACCTCGTGGCTCCGAGAAGTTCCACTCAACGACATTGTCAATTCGTCTCTCCTCAAAATCATTATTGATGCGTTGTCAGCTGATGAGCCTTTTGAATCCGCTGTGGAGTGCCTTTGCGCAATCTTCAATGAGACCCGCGATGTGGACGAATGCATTACCATCATTCAGACTCTCTATCCGCATGTCATTGCTCTTCGACCTAAGATAGCTGAAGCTGCAAGGGAAGAAGACACAGACAAGTACAAGGGGATTGCCAGAATTTTTGCAGAGGCTGGAGAAGCCTGGGTGGTTCTTATCGCACGCATGCCTGTAGAATTTCGAGCTCTTGTCGAGGGCATACTGGAAACCGCGGCTATGGATAGTGAGAGGGATGCCATCTCTCACACTTTCAAATTCTGGTACGAGCTCAAGCAGTATCTCACACTCGAAAGGTACATAGGATCGAGGATGGAATATGTCGATATATATTCGAAATTGGTCGACATTATGATTGGCCACCTGGAGTATCCCAAGCCAGAAAGCGGCGACGAGAAAGACTTGTTCGAGGGCGACCGAGACCAAGAGGAGAAGTTCCGAGAATTCCGGCATCAGATGGGAGATGTTCTGAAAGACTGCTGCGAAGTCATTGGAGTAACAGACTGTCTTCAAAAATCTTACGCCCTGATTGAGATTTGGGTACAAAACTATGGTCCTCAGGCTTCAGCTGGTCACGTCCCGGAATGGCAAAAGCTTGAGGCTCCTCTATTCAGTTTGCGAGCGATGGGCCGCATGGTCCCGCCTGACGAGAACATTATGCTCCCACGTCTCATGCCTCTCATCGTCCAAATACCCAATCATGACAAGGTCCGCTTTCAGGCTGTTATGGCCCTCGGTCGGTACACAGAGTGGACAGCCCAACACCCGGAAATGCTTCAGCCACAACTGGAATTCATTATAGCGGCATTCGATCACCAGTCAAAGGAGGTTGTAAGGGCTGCCGCGCTCTCGTTCAAGTTCTTCTGCAATGACTGTGCGGACTTGCTCTCAGGATTCACAACACAACTACAATCGTTCTATTCCACTTACCTCAACCGCCTTCCGACTAACAGCCAGGACGAAATAACAGATGGCGTAGCATCTGTGCTTGCAAAACTCCCCGCGGACAAGATCTACGAGAACTTGAGACTTTACTGCAACCCAGTGATAAGCAGTCTCATGGAGATGGCTAAAAACGTCAGTAATGACAGAGACAAAATCGCCGTTGCCGGTAAGTTTTAGCCAAAGAGTGAAGCTAAACAATGTTTGCTAACAACCACCGCAGATAAGATCCAGCTCGTCACAATCTTCGTCCAATGGGTGCAGCCGTATGTGGATCCATCACAAGAAAACCCTGCAGTGAAATACTGCCAGGACATCTTTCCCATACTTTCTGCCATTGCAGAGAACTTCGTATCCTGCGTTCCAATTCTAGAGAGGATATGCCGGTGTTGGCGGTACATGGTCCTTTCGTACCGAACAGCCATGGCACCTCTACTCCCAGAACTCGCAGACAAACTGGCCACCGGATTCAAAGCCTCGAAACAAGGCTGCTTCCTCTGGGCAACTGATTCCATCGTCCGCGAGTTTTCGGAGGGCGTCGAGCATGTCGACGAGACGACGACGAATGCCATTTTCCAATTCTACGAGCAGCAGTCGAATACTTTCCTAACCATTATGAACGATCTACCCCCAGAAGAACTACCTGATCGTAAGTAATTTTTTCTCGTTAGCGATCGTGATGGAGACCATCTAACAGAATTGTTTGTTTTCAGTCATCGAAGACTTCTTCCGCCTCACAGTAGACATGCTCCTCTATTACCCATCCCACACCATCCTCTGCCCCTTCATCGACCCCATCCTAGCCGCCGCCTGCGCCTCCCTCACCCTCCTAAAAGAAGAACCCGTCTTCGCAACCCTCCACTTCCTCCGCGACCTCCTCGGCTACGGCGGCGAGTTCTCCCCTTCCTCCAGCTTCGACCAGACGCGCCATCATGTGCCTGCGGAAGTGCAGGCAAGGGTTAAGCAACTGGTTGCGGGCCATGGAGAGCAGTTAGTGCAGCGCATTATGACGGGAATGATGTATACGTTCCCCAGGGACTGCTTTCCGGATGCGAGTGGGGTGTTGTTGGACTTGTTCCAGTTGATGCCGGAGCAGGTGGCGGTTTGGGTGCAGGGGACCGTGGGGATGTTGCCGGCGGGGAGTATTACGCCGAGTGAGAGTGAGAGGCTACTTGGGAGTATTAAGCAGTACGTCTATCATTTCCCTCCCCTTGCCCTTTTCTCCTTTCCTCCTGAATTTTTGGGAAAGGAGTTCTTTTGGGAAGATTTTTTTTTTTGGTTTTGGGATGAGATTGCTGATTTTTGGGTGATATAGAAGGGTCGAGAGTGGTGACGTTAGGAAAGTCCGCACGCTGCTTCAGGACTTTACGAATTCGTATCGGAGGCGCAATGTAGCCCCCCGCGAGGGGCTGGGGAGGCTGGAAGCTTCGAGGTTTAGGTTTTCGGGTTAGGTTGGAAGGTTTTTTTTTATATGGCTGGAGGAGAGGTGGGCGGCTAGTGAGGAGGGGAAATGTTGGGGAGTGGAGAATGGTTGGAAGGTGGAGGAGGGTTGGAAGGTGGTAGATTGGGAGGTAGATGGGGTGCGACTAATTTCTTGCTTTCGAGACAGGGCGAGGGGGCATTATGGAGGACTGGCAATTTACATTTTCAGGGGATGCATTTTCGAGGAGCCGGAGTTGGAGGCGGAGTTTCTGTAGGTAGTGGAGAGGGGTTACCTAACACAGTGCACAGTGTTTTGATCGTTTCAGACTTGCGATGGCCGGGCAGGGATATGATTTGGGGTGGGGCGGATGGGATAGGAGGTTTGTCGGAGTCCGACAACGAACCGTGAACTAGAGACGTAAAGAAAGACCCTTGTGCTGTACTGCGGAGAAGGAGAAGATGCTGTATTGAGAAAGGAGTGAGAGTGAAGAGTGAGTGACATGTTGTTAGGTCTTAGCGTTTTGGTCGAGTAGGATCTTTGACCAATTGAAGGGTGGGGGGAGGGTGGATATCGGGGCACTGTGTGTGGGGGGTGGGAGTTGTTTTAGATGTTTTAGATGTGTGTGTGTGTGTGCGTGTAGTCGGGAGAGTAAATATTGGGAAAGTGCGGTTGCTTGTTTAGGCCAAGATTTGTAGATATGTATATACCCTGTGACGAGTGCGGAGATTCTAGTCTACGTGGCTGTTTGTGAATATTTGTGACACGGTGGGAAGGCGAGCTGCTTCGCAAGAGACGCAGGACCCTAGGTTTCGAAACTTTGTTGCTCCAAGAGGCTCGTTACGCGACAAGAATAGATTTGTGTAGAAGTCAGTCAGATGTTTGTGAGGAGTAGTGTCGGTAAATGGGTTGGGAGCAACCAAGCCTTCCCCCTTCGTATAGGGTTGGTTACGGAGTACGAATAGTTGCGATTACCAAGGCTTCAGCATTGGTACTATTGGGAGAGAGTAGCCGTGCTTCACGCGGCTGCTGCACCCAAGCTCGAGATTATTTCTTAGAGGACAGATAAGACTTGTATGCGGAGCATGTGTGTGTGTGTGTGTGTGTGTGTGTGTGTGTGTGTGGAGGAGCGTTCGCAAGGAGCGTTCGCAAGGAGCGCTCTCACCTCGGCTTTTCATTCCCTCACTAATTTTTTCCTTACGCAATACGAATACCTGAATGCCAGTAGAGCTGGGCGGACATGGAGCTGGAGTTGGCGATGAGTGGGGAGTGGCAGTCATCCTAAGGTCTATTGTGTGGATTGCAGTAAATATTGGAAGAGTCGCGTTCCAGCTGAGCTTGACGCAGGCTTCCTCTCCTTCAATGTGTTTTTTAAGGATGGACGTGTCTAGGTAGTTGTCAAAATGACGTGATTGATGTAATCAGATGGAATGAGATGCAAGCATTGGCTCCTGAGATTCGGAAACAGATCCGCAAACGATGCAAGCACCGCACGCCACAGAATCTTTGGCAAGCGATGGCGAAGTGGATGCTGGAGAAGAGGCGTAGCACATCAGCGGATCGTGCCACATTTCTCCATTAGTTCTATTCTTTTCACCTCCATCTCGCTTTGGCACTAGCGGGAGATGGCGGGCTCGCCACATTTAATTCGGCTTGTTCCGAAAAGAGTAAAAAAAAAAGGGTAGCAAAGGTGGATGAGGCGTTGGCCACTGAATCGTGCCTGTCTTCGATCGGCGTTCCTGATGTGGCTGTTGAGTTTGCGCGCGCATCGGCCGGAGGGTTTTTGGGAGCTGCGGCGTGAGAGCATCGTGGCTTCTCCCTGCCTATCGGCTGGAGAGTATGGTGATGATGGTGGTGATGATGAGGATGATGATGATGATGATGAGATGGGAGCTGCAGCCGCGCAGGGATCCGGGGTTCAGCTGCAGGTTTGACACCTGCACGATTTTTGCCACTTTTTCGAGTCTTGATACAGGAACAGAGTTGGAGTCCTGGTGTTTTGGTGGGGCTACATTTCGATACGTGCTGTGCTGTCCTGCAAGAGGCTTTGCGCACAACCTACAGAGGAAACTACGATCACGAGACCAAAGAACGCATTAAAGGAGAAAAGGTTTGTTGATCTTGTTTCCAAATTGACCGATCAGTTCAGAAGCGATAGGAGATATGTTGTTTCGTTTTCGCAGCTGGTGAGACAGGAGACATGCATGCAACCGCAGACGCACCGAGGCCCAAACGTCCATTCTTCATGATTTGGGTGTGGTGGTTCTCTCTCGGTCATGTGCAACCGACGGCAAGATGCAAGGTTTGTTTTATCGGATGTGGACGTGAACCTGATCCCGGGCCACGGGGCGCGGGCGGGCAGGAATGGTGAATGTCAGAGCTTAGACAGGCACATATCGGCCGGCCGGCGAGCGACATTTGAGCAAAGAAGCTGTCATAGTTTGCACGGGGGTGATTCAGCCCTTCCAGGCCTGAACAATCGAACCGGGCCCACGCGTGCTGCCGGCCTCGGGCCATGTTTGGATTCTCATATTCAGTGTCTTTGGCGGTCAGCTAGCCATCCGCACCGTGCCCGTTCGGTGGTAGATGCCTCAAAAGCTCCCTCGTCGCAAAGGAATCCGGCGCTGTGGGATGCACCTGGATGCAAGCTTAATCATCCCATGCGAGAAGTATCAAGGGCAGGCACGCCTCGCTGTCCATTTGCCTGCCGCATCTGGAAGATCAATAATTAGAACCTAGCGGGGTTGTCGAATCAGACACCCCTAATGTGTGCAGGACATTGTGTGGTGGCGATGCTCTTGACTCTGCACTCTGCACTCTGAGCTTTGGACTCTGGGCACTGCACTCTGGTCTCTTGACTGTGGACTCTTGACTGTAGACTCTAGACTCTGGACTCTCGACTATTGACTCTCAACTCTTGACTCTTGACTCTTGACTCTTGACACTTGTCTTTTGCCTTTTGCCTTGCTCAAAACGACTGTTTCTGCGAGGAGAGAGGGGCAGCACGAGTGTGGGTTGGGTCTTGAGAGCGCAGGTTGGATGATGGATGGACGATGATGCAGCAGCAAATCTGTTGATGGAAAAGGGGGCACCGCGGCTGTGCGTGCAGAGTGTGGAGGTGCATGCTGCCTCTGCCCCCTCCCCTCCCCTGACGGCTTTCGAGCACAAACATTCCCAGCCCTCTCCCACGTTTCGCGCATTTGCGCTCTGCGGTCGCCGGCCTCTTCAGTCTCTCCGGGCGGCCGGCCGGATAGTGGTTGACATGGTGGAATCTATGTCGACTGACTCTCGCCCTCTCAGTTGCCCGCCGTCTGGGGGATGCTCGGCCCAACACTGGGCTGGCTGCTCAGATTCTTTACCTCCACATTGGCTGGTGAGGAATCGGCGAAAGCTTGGTGATCCCTCGTCCCGGGAGTTGTCCATCAACCGGGAAGCCTCCCATCATGATCCTCGTCCGCCGTCGGGAATGTCAGACTGCGGCCTTGCTGCTTTCGGTCGGGGGTCTCTTTGGGATGCGCGCAATCCGCAAGGCCAATTAAGGCCATTCATCCTCCATCCCTTGGCTCGCAGCAGCACATCAGCACATCAGCACATCCCCCGGGCTGATGCGATTCCAGGGGCTGCCCAGCTGTTGATGGTCTTGGGTGCTCAGAGCTCACGTCTTGTTTGCGGCCGTATGCTGGTAAAAAGTCAGGGTTAAACAGCCACATCCTCCCAAGTCCGAGCGTTAACTGGCCGCCTCTCCCACAAAAAAACTCCCACTCCTGATCCAATCGCACGGATCCCATTCCAACATGGTCAAGATGGGATGTGTGGATATGTCCTTTCCCAGCAGTGACGCTCATCCACACGTTCACCGTCTGCATGAAAGAGCAATGCTTATCATGACCACACCCACGAAACAGGCCTGATCAAGACGTCTCTACTCGCCCGAAGCAGTGACGACTTCTCCTCCTCCTCCACCCAATCCTCCTGTTCCAGACCGAAGCCAGCCCCTTCTGAAGCCCTTTGTCGGCCTTTTCCAGTTGGCGCAGCAGTTGGTGCTTGGCTTTGTTTTTTTTTTTTGCACGCTTGCTCACCAAGGTCCCACCTGGCTGCAGAAACAGCTCTGTCTAAAAGTTTGGGCCATCTGTGCTTCAGCTTCGTATATCTCAGACTTATGCCAATCTATATTGTTGTTCGAATGCTTTCCCGCCACCGTCCAACCTTCCCTTCCTGATCATTCGGCTTCCCGCTCTGGTGTCTGGTGTGCCTCACCATCATTCAAACAGCCCGCCCTGCCACACCACCCACATTACCGCGCTTCTCCGCAGCCCTCCTTGCAGGCTCTGGTCCCCGGAAGGTTTCCGAACCGATCCATTTCCTCGCCCGTCCTGCGTCGGAATCTGGCAGTCTGAAAGCTCCACCGTTTAAAGGCCTGGAGGGCGCTACTGACGTTGGGTGCGGATCGTCATTTTCTAGCGGCGGCTGCCCCTCCTGGATAGTTGCAGTTTGTTGAAGAGGTCGGGCATGCGTCTTCCCCACAGCGCGGCGTCCGCACAGCTTTAACGCTAGAGTTTGCGCAGGTACGGCACTCTGTATAATTCACTTGGAGTCCCAGCGCCCTGGTTGACAAGGGGGAAATTCCATTCACTAAGAGCATGCTTTCAGAAGTGCGCTTTTCCGGAGTAGAGGACGACGAGCATCTGATGGCCTCCAGCGGAACGACAGCCCACTCGACTACGGCCACTGGGGACGACACGGCCTCGGCCAACGCATCATCAGCTTCGGCGGCAGCATCGAATCCAAAATTACGGAAGAGGACCAAAACGGGATGTTTGACATGTCGCAAGCGGAGGATCAAGTGCGGAGAGGAGCGTCCCATATGCAACAACTGCATCAAGTCGAAGCGCCATTGCGAAGGCTACAACCAGCGCGTCATCTTCAAACCACCGATAGGAGACTGGCCGAACCATCCCTCGACTGTAAATACACTTCCCTACCACAGCTCCATGCTCCCAGGAGCGCGACCAATTTTCCGAACTCCTCAGTCTGTACAGCAAGCACCGCGAGGACCACACCCCGCAATCCAGCCACGGCCGTTGACCCAGTTTGACTTCTCAAACGTCGAGTCTGGTCCGATTCCCAATGGTCTGGATCCGCTGAACACCGGTGTGCTAGTGGGAGGACCGTCGCCATACCCCCAGGACCCTAATTACATTCAGCAGCAGCAGCAGCAGCAGCAGCAGCAGCAGCAACAGCATCATCATCAGCAGCATCACCATCAACCTCTTCCCTCTCCTCACACACAACTACCAACTCCGACGAGCGCGACATCCTTCTACCAGTCTCCAGTGAATGCGGCGTTTCCGCCACAGTATGCGAGCGACGGTAATCCTGGCTATCAAGGGCAGCAATATCCTCAGCAGGGAGGACAGTTTCAGCAGATTCCAGTTTCATATGATACCCAACCTTCGGAGCAGCAATCCGCCATATCCGAGGCATCTTATCCTTCTATTTCCCAAGCGCAAGCATTCCACGACCAGTACATATACCACCACCACCACCAACGGCAGTCCAGCATTCAAGAAGACCATAATTCGTATCTACTGGCCTCGAACGCTCCTCCGCGAGGGGACGAGTACCAGTCTCAGTATGTTGAGCAAAGATCTCCCCTGGGACATTCAGGGAACCCTAGAGTTCCAGTCCCGCAGTCGGATCCTAGTCCCGGGGACATGGGTCGCGGGCCCTATCCACCTCCACCTCAACCCAGCTCTCGTCGTGCAAGCTTTCAGATACCCCAGTCAGATGTAAATTCAGATGTAAAATATGTGGCGCAGCATACTGTTCTCGGTATGTCTCGTATTTAGTGTTTATACCTATTACCTATTACCTATCTTTTTTGATGTCCAATTGCCAAATTGTCGACTTTTTTGCGTGTCCGTGTTTCTCCTAGCTCCCTCGTAGTGTCCTCCACGTCGTAACCTTACACCTTTCGCCTCAGTTGAAGCGCGAGAAGAAAGTAAGAAATGTGCTAATGTTATCTAATGTGCTTCTCAGAACAATCAGTTGCCGTTTCGCTGGTTCAACGGGATTTCAGAGGCCACCTCCTTACGTCTGGATTCGCAGAAGAACACGTCAGCCCTACTCAGGTCCTGGATGAAGCCGCTGTAGAATACGAAGATGATGATTACTACGATGTCCAGTCAGATGAGGAAATGGAGGACAGTCCCAATCAGGCTGTGACGCAGAGCAGAGATTTCGGCATGATTCTTAGGATACACGAAGAGAGTACGAGCGAGCTCAGTATTCGTAGATACGACGCTTTTATTTACGAAGGCATTTTGGATTATTATCGCGCGGAATGGGTTGCTAATCCGCTCAAGAATCCCCAGACGGCTCGCGTCTTTGCGCATTTCATTTACGCCACCGGACCGAGTTTGTCGATTTATGAAAGGAATCCTCGGAATACTTCGGCGATGTTTACTGAAGGACCGGTACCGAGCTCGCAGCAGAGTCTTTGGACGTACACGCTCCCCATGATGGCGTTGAATCATCAGGGATTGCTGCACGCCATGTTGGCGCTTGCAAGTCTGCATATTGCGAGACTCCAGGGTGCTTCGGCCACACCTTCGTTCAAGCATTACGCTTATGCTCTGAAGAGGATACACCACTGCGTTGGACATTCAAAAAAGAGACTGCAGGTTGCTACAGTTGCGGCGTCACTTTTATTGGCATTCTATGAGGTTATGACAGCAGATCACGTCAAATGGAGCAGCCATCTCGTGGGCGCGAAACAGCTTTTGTTAGAAATCGATTATCGCGGCATGACCAAGGAATCGAAGAGGATGAAGGCCGAGCAGGCAGCCTACGAACAGAACTTTCCATATCAAAATCCGGATATGCTCATACAGCAACGGCAGCTGAACCGCGGATTCAAGGACTCTGCGATGATGCCAGATGAGGCGTTAGTCAGTACAATCATCGGGAGGAAGCTGAGATATGATGAAGCCGGACGTGTTATTGAGGACTTTGAGAACTTTCCGCAAACAAACTCGGTCCCTCAACCGCTCGATTTGAGCAAATATGAAGTATTTCAGGATTTGTATTGGTGGTATTGCCGACAGGACGCTTACCAAAGCATCGTCAGCGGCAATCGGCTTCTGTGAGTTTGCGCTTCATCTTGATATGACTTCGTCTTACTAAATCGTATCTTAGCATGGACTACAATAGATGGAGCGACTGTCCCCCCAGAGCGCCGTGTGGACGTCCCGACGCGTTATACGCAACGCACGACCATGTCATTCTCATGATCGGACGGATCGCAGATTTTGCAGCTAGAGATCGTGAGAGGAAAATCAAACAAGTGGAAGCGAATGGTGGACAATGGAGACCAATGCCCGGTATGCCAATGGGTCCACCACCACCACCACCACCACAGGCAGGAGGAGCTGCCGGACCAAAATCGTCTCCTGCTACTGCCATGGGACCTATGGGACCCTCACCAATTACTCCTACAACCCTTATGAGGGTGGGACCTCCGCCTAGCTGGACTGGAGGACCACCTCCGGGATGGACGGGGCCGCCTCCGCCTGGTCTCCCCATGGGTCCTCCGCCAATGTCCCACATGGGCCCACTACAAAAATCGCCAATGGGCCCGCCTCCAGGCACGCCAGGTTTTCCACTCCAGATGTCTCCCGTCGGAGGAGTGTCGCCATCCCTACCCCAAGCTGGACCGCCGCCTCAAGGCCCACCTCCACAAATGCCAACCTTCTACGGCATGGCGCCCT